>JASANE010026959.1:0-99878 GCA_030248225.1 Trileptium ribeirensis
GTAGTATGCAAGGTGGGGAATTATTTATTGTTCCTTCTTGGCGCGCGTTACTTGGGTCAGCGTACTTGCTTATGGTGCTGCGGGCGTGATTACTCGATTTGCTCACTATTCCGTTCCGATAAGAAAACAATAGAGCCAAAGTTAGGATTTTTATTCAAAGTTTAGTAAAATACGCAATAGTTATGGATATGCCACTTCGATGCTCGTAACGCCACGAATGAGCCACTTGTTGTAAGGATTTACGAATATTTAGCCACCTCAGGCACGATTGATTTTGCCAACTCTACTAGAAATCTATTCGACACTCAGTTATTGAATGTCCTTTGTCATTTGGCTTAGATACTGTCTCGTTGAACTTTGCTCCGTTGAGTGAGCCTTTCCTTAGTTACTTTTCTCAGAGTCAAGGTTGAGCGCACTATTATTCTAAGTAAGTTATCTGATACTTTAAATTAGGGTATGTGTTAATTAAGTTCTCTTGTGAGGTTTGTACAAGGTCGTCGGACGGTTGGACCCGCACGTATATTTATTAAACATCTTAACCTCTTTCTTAGATTTACACTAGTAATTCCTTATCGTTTCTTCTTGTTTGATTCGTACCTTGTGACACGTAGAAAATATAATAGCGACGGAGCCGGCCTGTAAAGTCGACCGAACTCTGCGCTGCCGAAATCCAACTGATTCCCTTATTCGAGGCATTTGCCTCCGGCCTCTAAATTTTCGATCTATCTTATCTACATGAACCTTGTTCCCCACCAATCAAAACCAAACTTTGAGTTTCGTCCAAAGTTATATTTTCAATCTCTAGATCCAATCAAGATCCTCGGTTGTTTGACTACTGTGTCGCCCTACCGTAAACCGGTAGCGGCGTAACCCAAAGAAATATGTACCTGCAGATTTGTTTCGAAGTTGAAACTTTGACGCTAAGATTTCTATTGTCACTTCTAGGAATATCTTTCTGGGGTAAAGCTTAAACTTCGAGATTACGCGCACATAAATATTATCGAGATTGAAATGTGTGGCAGTGGGAAATTTCAAAGAAATCGCAATTAAACAGTCTAGACGGCCATGGCGGTCTCTACCGAAAACTCAATGTGTCAGCCCTCGATCGATTTATTCTAGTATAACAAAATCCGCGTTTCCCATTGTCTGGAAGGTCTAAACATCCCATGGATGCCAGTCGAGCGACAGGAGAAATTACATATAGTGTCGATAAAACTCGTACCACCGGCCACATTGAGCTCGGACGATCTTATAATTTTATTCAAAGTCGGCACAGCCATCTAAGTTTTTATTTTTTGTTCGTATTGTCCCAACCATCAAATAGATGATCTAATCCCTTTTGTCATACCTAAGTTCTACGAATATTCATAGTCGCAGAATATGCCCACAAGTGCATCGACTATGGATATCACAGGAAGACATGCAAACATTGCACTGTTACATATTTGTCTGGCGAGAAGTGTTTATTTTTTTTTTGAAATTTCCTGATGCTAAACTCATCTTCCAAAGGCTCCAGGAGGAATGGGTGGACCACCGGGAAGAACCCATACCGGGGTGAGGAACAGGGAGCCCCCTCGGCGACATTTCGGTAGAAGGGCGCCCTCACCCGGGACTAACTGAGACCGCGGCCGGGCTCCAAACCTACCCCCCTTTCCGGACTGCCGATGTTAATATATATGTTTATATCCGTTCATACAAATTGTCTCGTAAAACTAATAAGATTTAGTGCGGTTTATATTCATTCGGTACATAACTATGCACATATATAAATTCGGTTTACGTCTTTGTCTACACGGTTATATATTTAAATATATAGATAGACATTAAGTACGATTAGTACTAACCAATATCGATTATATAATCACTGCGCCCGAGCTGAAAGCCGCTGAATTAAGTGTTAAACAGCAAAGTAGAGCAGAACAGAAAAGAAAGGAAGTCGCACAGGAGAGAGCGAAGAGACGGCCAAAAGGTCGTGCCAACAGCAAAACAAAAGACAAGCGACACGACCACAGACGACGGCCAAGACGTCGGTCAGAAAAAGGGCAAAAGAAAGAGAGAGCCAGGGGTAGGGGAAGGGCAAGGGGAACAAGAGAACCCGTAGGAATTCGGAGTGGCTGGGGGCAGGACTGGTCACTGTGGGTGACGAGGATCGAATGACACCAAACACAAGGGGGGTTGACGTAGGATTGGGGTTTGACCAGCTCACTAAATTCGTGTATACTAGTATAGAGGGCTTCAGCAAGCGCTCCTACGTTAACGGCTGGGCCGAATGATGCTCGCTCGCTCGCTTCGCTCACCATCAAAAAGCGAATCGAATGAGGGGCGATACCCCGGTCCAGTAGATAGAATCTAAGAAAGTGTTAAAATGAAAAGAACAGAGGGCGTTTCGGCAGAGATGGGGCGCTTCTATCAACTGTCCCGGGCTAACGGGTCGTGGGACAGATGTCCGCCGGGTATTTTCAGAGACGATTTGACGTGATGAATACAATGATGGGTGATTTGCCCATTTTAGAACTACAAATAAAATTTCAAGTGATTTATACCCGTTATTAGTCATAGCCTGTTCTGGGGGCACTTTGGCTGGTTATAGCGGGCTAGCGGAAAGTCGGGCGAAGATTCACCGTGTATCGTTGTGTTCGCCAAGACTAGGCGAGTAAAATAAGCGATCGCATGTATACATTTAATACTAGGGGTCAAATACGAAAATGTCGCAAGACAGAAGGAGTTTATGTCAATTTCGGTAATATGCATTATAGAATAGCCACAAAGCAGAGGGACAACTGTACTCCTATAACTGCTTAGCAGCTAGGCGGATCGAAACCCGTTTCGGCTCGTTAGATTCCTCAATGGGTGATTTACGTAATGATGTATAGAACTCCCGTCAGTTAACCTATAATAAGGAGGAGGAATGGTTGCAAATCAAACGATCTTGGATACTGATGATCTGAAACTGACAGTTTCAGCTGCTACCCTCGGGTGGACCAAAGGGCACAACGAAACCTGACAGGGACCGTTGGTTATCCGATGATATGGCCTGTTAGACAAAGAGCTCGATTCTCCAAAGGGGAGCCTTGGCCGCGAGAATAAAAGATCACAAAGCGATGATTTAACAAAATCGGCTTAACCATTGATGGCGCACGGGATGTTCGCGTATTATAAGTCGTCACCGAAAAATGTGGATGGAGTTGGTTCATCCGGGAGGCAAGAGAGGAAAATGACAAGGGCATTTAAGTCGAATATAAATAAATGATATATACAATTATGCAGAAAAACACATGCTCCGAACAGCGATCAACTACAGCCAAACATAGCGTGTAACGGCTGTTTTGCTAATTTTAGCGTGTTTTCGCCTTAAGCTATGAGTTAAGCCCTGATGCAATTTCTCATAGCGTGTAACGGCTGTTTTGCTAATTTTAGCGTGTTTTCGCCTTAAGCTATGAGTTAAGCCCTGATGCAATTTCTATCATTTTGCCCTCGTTTGAAAGGCGTGAAATTCTGTATCGAGAAGCGCTCGGGACATTTTATCGAAATGTCAACCATCGGACGGTTACGGGTTGACAAACAAGCCCGAAACCTGTCGTTTTCGAGTAGTCGGAAACTACCGTACCAGTAAATTTTCATTATTTCTTGGCTCGTTGTTTTCGGTATCTCTCGTGAACATTGCTGTGTATACTGCTTAGCATAGGTAAAATTTATACTTTCTATCTAATCACCGTTTTGACGTGGGCAATCAACGGCCTCCTAGTCCTGGGCGGTCGCAACGTTGAAACTTTAATGCTAAGGGGCGCCTAGTCGAGTTGCATGTCGGTTCTACTTTTTTGTAAAGGTCAGGCACCTTATTTGTCCGCATTAGTCCACGTGTGTATTGTCACCAAATCAAGCTTTGCATCATCCTTTACACGAGTCCATTAAAATGACATGCATATCAAAAATAATCATGCATGTACAGATCATAAAATAATCATTCAATGGCAAAAGCAATAGGTATATACGAACGGCGGACAGAAAAATGAACAATAACTGTCAATAAGCGAAACATTAACAAAAAGAACGATATTATAGGTAAGAAATGGCACCATGCAATATGTACTCCTTCGTAACTTGAATTCCCACAAGCCTTAAGTGGATACGCTGAGATACTATTAGAAAACCGTCATAACGTGGTTTTATTTAGTTTGTGATGTGTCTAAGTGGTTTTAGCACCAAAATCTTGCAGAAACGCCCGTAACGTACCGGAACGGTCCTGTTACATACAGAATATAGAATGTAAATTTAGAAAAAATGAACAAATATGGTGTTTCAATAATTAATGTATATAAAACTGAGAAAATTGTTGTATGCACTGTTTTAGCAATAAACTAATATATTGCTTTTATTCTTTGACAGGAGAGCTGATCCACGTAACAATTTAAGAAGCGGACTAAGAGCCAAGTCGAAATTATCGCTTACGCACGACTCTTTTATAGACGACTTGGCCGAGCTCGAATGGTATTTTGCGTGCGAGCTCCACAGCAACTGCAAATGGCGTTAGATCTGCTGCGACAGTCGAACTGGAATGTAATCGGGTTAGACAGTGAAGCCTTTTTCAATTACCCCAATCTATTAGAGACGATAATGCCAATGATTTGCTCAACAGCGACACTGTCAGTATTGGCGAAACTTTAACCAGGCGCTATTGAGATATGCGCGCTATAGACGGGTAGCACCGTTTCTTTCAGAGCCCTGGTTTAACGTTCGTAATATAACGCGTTAGGGAGTGACGCAAGGCTTCGAGGGGACTGTGCAATTAGCGACCTTAGAAGGCGTGGTCGTGTTATCGACTTAATTGCGTTCCATCTGATGATGCCGAAAATTTTGCGTGACTTTCTTGAGGACCATAAGCTTTACATCGAGGTGACCTGGGCCGGTCACTGCGATCGTCATTACTTATCACGTTTACAGATACTTTCTGGAATGCCGCCACTGCAAGATGACCATTGGCTGGATCTGCAATCGTTGAAAATAGAGTATCAGCAAGAACAGTATGCGCCTAAGAGCAATAGGCTCGACAAACAATTTCGCCAAAATTTGTTCCAAGAGCGACCAACGATGACACCATAGGGTGATTTGGCAATGCGGGTGTTCGGCGACACTATCCACGATTACCATCCGCCGCCGCCAAAAGAGTACAAGAAAAAGTGCAAGAGCATCGGAGAACAGCTCCCCGGAAACAAACGAGTGTCATACCAGCATTTCATTTTCTACGCTGCAATGGATGCGCTGGTACCTGATCTAGCGATTATGTCTGTGAAAGAACGGGCGACAATGGACGGTGACATTAAGACAGCTGAAGATGTTCAGGAATGGATGAGAGATCTGCTATGGACGTTCTTGCCAATACACTATCCGGAGGTACCAAAAATTGAGTTGATGTTTAAAAAGGCATGTGAGTATTCGCAGCATGAACTTGATTTCATACCAAAATACTTTCACAAGTGTCAGTCGTCATAGCGCAGTGCGTCTTCTAATCCGTACCCCATAATTTATGTGCGTGGCCCTAATCAAATAGATATAACGGGAATTTATCAGGCTTTGGATACCAGTGAGCGAACCCGTTGGGCTAGTGTTCGTATCAAGTACCTGCATGCTTGGGACTTACCGCATACAGATATTGATATGCAAGGCAGACGTTTAAATACTGAACGAAGCAAACAGTTGGTAAGTCGACAAGAACGGAGGTGATTCAGGAACAATGACGAAAAGACTTTAGTACTGGCTATTTTGTCCGACTACGCTTATCTCGTGGAGGACCAACATGAAGATGTTGGAGAACAAGGAGAACAGCGAGAACAAGGGATGACATTCTCGGAAGAACCTAGTACTCCGGATCTCGAAATCATTGATTAAGTCATGGACCAAATCGAGCATGACCCTGTGTCTTCTGACCTGGTAGTAAAGCGAAACGATAGGAACTGCCCATTTTGCAACTATCGGCAGATTAACATCCGCAAACGTACCTTGGGATAATCTTAGCAGCTTACCTGCCGAACAAACTGCTACGGATATCGGTCATTCTCCTGTTCCAGTTTGGGGATACCGCAATAAGGGATAGTCACATGCGGAGACACGTCGCAGTGGTCAATATTAATGATCAACCGCAGACGGAAAACGCGACGACGGAGGGAACAACTTCACAAGTCTCCACTCCGTCTATGGGTCACATTATATCGACTACTCCCGCGGCAATTGGAACTCGCACAGTCATAGATATGTAATAACGGTGACGCAGCTGCATGGCGCAACTTCCTAACACCATGCCCATACGACCCCGGCTATCGTAACCTTAAGGGCGGACCGTGAATGCTAAAATTTTGACACTATTCCTGGTCAGACCCAAGAAGCTACGAAGCTTAGGCAGGCCGCAGGCGCGCTTCACGGGTTGTGTTCGGACCCCGCCCGATTGGTTGCGCACGTGTCTAGTTTCTGGTATGATTTCGGAGGTCCCCCAGGGAGGCTAGCACCGACGCCTGCTTACAGGTCACTGAGCCTAGCCGCTATTCCCTATCTTAAGCTCATCGGAAGTTGTTTAGTTCTGATTAGGTGTGCTAAATGTTGCAGAAAAAGTTGAAAATGTCCTCAAAAATTTGCAGCTCAAGTTGATTAGCCTAATTAAGATCTTGATATTCTCCGTGCTAGAGCATTGTAGCCTATGTGGCCCCCACAGGGTTCCGACGAGCCCTGGAAGTTTAATGTCGGATAATCATTAGCGTGGCCTGCTTCATTTAATAAATTCTATACTGATGAAAATAGATTAAATCCATAGTGAACCGTTCGAGTGACCACCGTGAATGAGTTAAGTTTTGTGTTCGTTTTCCTAGTATTTTGTCTCTTGGTTCCAGTGGCAAAACGAAATAGATATGATAGAAGGCCATGCACGCCAACGCTTGCGACCCAAAAGCGTGACGGGCAGCGCCTGCTCGTCCAAGTGAACAAACCATGGAAGGATCCTTATCGTCTCGGAGTAAATCGAGTCTGAACACGACGCTTACAATACAAAGTTTATTGGAATAATCAAGAATTATCAGGGGACAAGTGTTCCTGCTCAGTTATCAGGGTCGACGAATTGTGTCAAATCGGAAAAAGGCTCAGTAGTAATTCGCTGTTGTCGCTCCGATACTGTAGACTGGGGGCGAGCGGTGAAGGAGAAAGGAAAATGGGCGGAGCGTGCAACTATCCGCATGTTGCGGGCTAGGAGCGGTTATCCCCGCTTCAGCTGAATGTCGGCGAACTAATCAGATATGTAGTGCAATAAGCAGGGGCCCTAGAGTGCTTCAGAAAAACTCCTTAAAACGCGTGTCACCCTAAACGACTATCCTCTACGCGCAGGGTGATGGGCACTACACCGGGTCAGGGGTATAATAGCGACACGACTAGATTATGCGAACTCAACTCAACTAGAAGGAGTACGGACGGGTTGTTACTCAAAATAGATCCGATGGTTTTGCCTACGAAATGATTTGTGCCATTGTCTTAGTCAACTTGGCCTATCAAGAGTACGACTGACCGAACGAGAGAGGATGGGGTGGAATAATTCGTCGGGTTCAGACCGGGGAAACGCGGTCGGGGTGCCGAGTGGCATGTTGCGTCCTTCTAGGCAGCTTTCGAGGCCGCCCCCAGGGGCGAGCTCGCTTGATTGGTGTCACCTTGTATTCTTCGCGGGAATTTTGGGTGGGGGCAAGTTCTACAGGCTGAACGCACCTAGCCGAGCGGTGAATCGGCCTTATTTCCTACCTTTGGGACCGTTTCGAATAATCGGGACAGGGGCGATCGGCCCCGGACGCATTCGCGTCTTTTGTTTTCTCTTTTGTTGCTGTTTCGCGGCCTCTCTCTATCTCCTATCTTTTGTTCATTACAATGCAGTATTGCAGTGTCTCAACCGCACTGTAGTGCAGTTGAGTTATCATCGACTTAGTAGTCGATGGTGTTGTGTTCCTATGGCTGACTGGTTAATATACATCATTCTGCAGCGGGCTTAAATTCCCCGTGAAGGATCGAATCATGATACGGGAAAATGAACTGGCAAGCGCTGAGACTGTGAAAATCTGAGCAGACATGATACATAGCTAACGGGCAACTCGGGATAAAAGCAAAAACAAGCTAAACTCAGGGATCAGCTCGCTCCGAAGAATAATCGGGGTTTTGCACTTGCTCGGTTTGGGGCCTAAATGGCCAGAGCGAGTCAGCTAGTTTTCTTTATTGGGGTAAGGGATAAATATTTTCTTTTTTGACGGCCGAAACGCGATGGGTTTCTCCCGCAAGAACGCTAACTAGATTTGATCCGTGGGCCTGCTGTCAGTTTTTTCAGAAAGGTTTATTTTGGACATTGATCTCGAGAGAAGACCATGTCGTTGTGCAATGGTGAACACCGGTAAACTTGAATGTTTTATTAAAGTAGTCTTTTGGGTTTGAAACTGGTGTATTACCACAAAACAAAGCGTTATCGTCACCAATTGGGGTAGGCGAAATATTCAACGGCTGGGGCCTTATTCCCCTAGCTGCTTTTTTGATCATACGGGGGTCAGGATAGTCACCTAGTATTTACTCCGGTCAGTCGTCCTGGTAAGATGTGTGTTCGAATGAAATACCTATCAGATTCGTTTAAACGTTCTAAAACCAGTGTCGAGTAATCAAATCGAAACGACTCCTAAACAGTATTCCGTGTAGACAGCAAGCACATTAAGCTCAAACTGGCGTACTTAGAACTTGTTTCGTCTTTTTGTGAACCCAAATTTTCTTAGCTCAGTAGAATAAAAGATATTTTAAGGGCTTCCTAAAGCCAGACGGAGGCTAATTCTCCGTCCCTAATCTGCGTTTCTGTTCAAGCTCAAACATGAGCATTGAACCATCCACTAAGCTACAAATTTGGGAAACCAGCAAAGCAAATCATTGAACAAATCCCTATTTTGTGGCGTGCACGTTCAAGGAATTTTACCGTGGCCGGCTCAGAAAAATTGACAATCCTAACTCAACAACTGCAAATCATGTAAAACCTGAACGAGGAGCGTCCATTTGGTTGTGCCCTACCTAAGACAACGGGGAATCAGAAAGACTTAGAATTAGTTGACCAGTCCTCACTGCGCTCTGTATGGATGTACCCTAAATCGCCTAACGACTCCTACTCCTCATAATTACGACCGTTGATCCTTGGGGCAGCACCAGCTGAACCCCCTTCGCGAGGTATACACCTACGCGGAAATCTTTCGTCCATCGAGTCGCTCCGAAGTAAAACGAAAAGCGAAAGCAAAGCATAGTCGCATGAAAACTACAAACACCGAAATACTGCGTCGGAGCCGGTCAGTAAAAGTCGACCGAAGTCGCGCTGTCGAAGTCCAACTGATTCCAAGATTCGACGCGTAGGTCGTAACCTCGAAATTTTCGCCGGTAGTTAAGGATGGCGATTTTGTCGCCACCCAATTGTCGTTCGTTGTCGTCTGCCCACTTTTTTGGGTTCTCGTTCAGTGTCGGATTGGGGACACTTCCGGAAATTCAAATTTTGACGGCTACCGTAAGCCGTCGCTGTCTTTAGAGAGAGTCGGCTTCAATTAGATTTGCCGACATCAAGTTTGAACCCTCCGAGTACTCGGAAGTTGACCATCTGCGACTTTTACCCCGTTTTTCTCATGAAATTTGAGCTTTTAAGCCTCAACTTCCAGCAATTAGTGCCGGATGTTCGTCGAAATTTGAATTTTGTTTGTTCAGTTGCCTGTCCCACAGTGGTTCGGTCAACATCGTCGACTTCCGGGACACTCGATCTCCAAAAAATTCAAATTTATTTGTTCTTTTTCCTATTGTTAGGGCCGCCAATTCGTCGTCCCACGCAACGACCAGCAATCAGCTGAATCTCTAATTGTTTGGCGACTTCATCTGCTACGTCACCTTTGTGGTTTCGACTTGCCACCCTCCCAAATAAGCCAAATTTAACTTGGAAGATGACCCTCGCTCATGAGGACTTCTAAAAACATCGAAAAGAATCGAGCTAATTTACGATCTTCATGCGACTACCTACGTGTCAAAGTCTCGCGGGGGGAACCGATGACGGGAAAACGCCAGTCTCGGGGCCAGAGACGGCGCAAACCCTAACGTACTCTTAACTGGTCAGGGGCATTGCTCCAAAGCCCCTGGGGTCCGCGGGAGGGCCCTGAAGTCACCCCCCGTTCGTTCTAATCGTACGTATTTTGTCCGTCCGTAAAACTCTCAAATTTTAACGCTTTTGTATGTGATGTCCTCGTACGTCCGTTGTTATGTCGTGTCCTTATATACATATATGTGTACCATACATACATATCAACAATATATATACATCTATGTGTACACACGCAAATACATATGTACAAACACACACAACACACATTAGACATGATGGCGTCCTGAGCGACAGAAAGGTCGCTCAGGATAAACACACACGCACAACACACCAACAACAACAAAAACAGCCGACCAAAAGCGTCGGTTAGAGAGAGCGAGGACAAGAAGACAAAAGGACAGCGAGCACACGAAGAGGGCGTGGGAAGGAAAGCGGGACAAGGGGAATCCCGGGGATTTTCGAGGGGCTGGGGCAAATTCGGTTCCAGGACGAAAAATGGGGCCGATCGATACCAAACACGAGGGGGGAGGACGTAATGGCGGGTCGGAACCCACTTATGGGTTCCGATGTAAATAAGTATGGGGAGCTTTAGCGGGCTGTCCTGCGTTAACGGTTGGGCGGAGCGACGCCCGCGCGGTGTCGTTGGACTCGTCGTCAAATGTCGAGTGATGGGTGATATCGCTGCCGGAGCGGCAGGGGTAAAAATGGTGCTAAACTCACAACGATTAGAGAGAGTAGCGGCTACGGTAGGGGCGCTTTCGCCGGTTGTCCTGGGTTAACGGGGCGGCGGACCGTGACCCGCTGGGTATTTTTGGAGATGTCTCATCGAGACGAATCCACTGAGGGGCGGTTCGCCCATTTTAGAGTTGAGCGAAAAATCTCGAACCATCTGTGCCCACTAGTGGTTGACGACAGAGATTAAGGCGCCTTTGAGTGATTACAACGGGTCGGCGGGGATTCGGACGGGGGTCCGGCGCACGTAGTTGGATTTGTACTGTCGCAATGAACAAAACGAGGGGTCGGATGCACCGGTTCGAAGGCGGGGTAATGGCAACGAGGGCAAAAAGGTGGGGCTTGCATTGGTCGCATGTTACAACGGGACACCGGGCGATTTTAACTGAAATATGCACAGGAGCGTTCGCAGTTGTGCGGGGAAGTACAGGGGTCTTGAGATCGTACGCAGTCGGCCAAGGGACACATACACACATATACATATACGGTATGTTATAACTATATGGAAAGTAATAGTCCTGATTCTGCTTCGACAACCCAACTTAGCGTAAGTAGCGGTTGTCTTTATACGTTACAAGCGAGGTTCAGGCGTTGTCCAGGACGATTTTAGTGTCCAACAATAGTCCTCAGAATATTCTATCGGTATGCTCTGGTTATTCCCCGGATAATACTACCATAGACGGGTGTGGGCCATCAAGTTAACCCGATATCCGTCATTCTTTGTAATCTCAAAAACTACCGTAAGTGTAAAGTTAGTTGGTGGCGAATAGTGATTTCCCGTGACCGTTGCTTAGTGTGCAGCTAAAACCAATTAAGCTTAATATTTTTGATTCCAGTCTTAATAAATTTGTTAGCTTGAAATTCCAGCCAGGGGACTGATATTCCCGGACGGTCATAACCGTCAAAGTTTTAACGTATAGTGGCGTCTGATTGGGGTTCGGCGTGATTTCTTGTTTCTGTCGGTAGGGGAGATAATGATATAATGATCCATGTTCAGTCTTACGCGTTGATTGAAACAGCTTAATTTTCTCTAATTAGGTCGAATCATAACACTCGTCCCGGTAAGAACACGGTGACTAAACAAAGATCGTCATTTGATAAAATGCGACAATTTTTTATACACGATCCAGTGATAAAATACGACAATTTCTTATATACGAACCACTGATAAAGATACGACATTTTATATACAAACCACGGATAAAGATACGACATTTTTATACACGAACCACGGATAAAGATACGACATTTTTGTATACGAACCACGGATAAAGATACGACATTTTTATATACGAACCACGGATAAAGATACGGATTTTTATATACGAACCACGGATAAAGATACGACATTTTTATATACGAACCACGGATAAAGATACGACATTTTTTATATACGAACCACTGATAAAGATACAATATTTTTATGTACGAACCACTGATAAAAATACAAAATATGACCCTTTATGGGAGTCAACTTGTTTCGGTTCGATTTTTTTAGATGCTGGAGTCATGAAAAACTTCGTAACGGACCGGAACGGGTCTGTTACAGATACGCCTGCGTATATTGATTGGTTGTTTAATTCTTGCGGAATACCGCTGGAATATTCGTACCTGAAACCGACGGGAGTTCCAGCACCCGGTTACTCTTCCCTGACGAACGCCTCACTTCAATCGAATCGGCTCAGCTGGCTCAAGCAGATAATACCTGGGAAATTAGGAAAGTGGATACGTCTGCTATCACCTCGCTTTTGCCGTGGTCATCAATGGGAGCATTATCGACTACTATTTCGCGAACCAATACTACGCAGTCGAGCAGTTTAATATATACGGCACACCACCATCGATAGGTACATTAATACCTGCGATGCGCTCAACTGATATGTCTACATTCCGGCTACGAGCACTATGTACTTATCGACGTTACAATTGCCTGCCACATCTACTCGGATTGTAATGACAGCTGCTACAAGTTTTCCAGGGTGATCATTATGGTTAGAACATTGCTTAGGGCCACGACGGAAACGACTACCGTATGTTCTGCAACAGTCCCAATGACTGAATTAAATTCCACCGTATGGATTAAAGGTACTCCGATGCGTAGTTCACAATAAGATGCGTGCACCCGCTGCACACGGTTACGCGAGAACCGCAATGCTCGTTACACTGCAGTTGTCGTTACATTGTAAAGAATAAAGGTTATCTTTCCGTAGATTTATCTACTGTTGCAGCAATACTATGGGCTGATAATTTTGGCATTGCTGCATAAGCTAGCGTTCCGCAAACGAGGATGAAACGGAGCTACCGTTATTTTATTTATACCTTGCATTTGGTGTTATCACTTGTAATATGCTCTTTCATGTACATACTAGACATGCTCATAGAGGTGGGGGGTTACCCACTCAGGCTCTCACACCCCTCCCGAGGCCTCGGCTACTATTTCCCTGACGAAACCACATATGCCGATCATATAAGCGACGTCAAACACGCCGTATCCTCTCCACCTCCCCCGACAACGATATTACCCCTCTATTCATTTCGTACGCTGAATTTCATTTCTTGGTATGTTATGTTTGTCGAAAAAAATTAGCATACCGAACCGGCGAAAAAAAGTCTAGCTTCTGCGGCCTGTAAAAACCGCAATTTTTAGGCCACCGAGCAATGCATTTAATACTACGCTTTACTAAGCCATGTCTCACAGAATATTCTAAATTATATATTAAAATTAAAATAAAACGACATTCAGATTGCAACGATACAGAATTCATTCCTTAACAAATAATAAATTATTAACAAATTTATAATCATACATGCTTATAAAGGTAAAAAGATAACACCGCCAGACGTCTGGATTTCGCCCCCCAGAGGTGCCGCAAACATCGAACCAATCGGTGCCATTCGCGGTGCCGAACACCCCCCGTGGGAAGCCGAAGACCCCTACGAGAGCCAGCTCCTCCCTCCCCGTGACTTCGGAACTTGAAGATTATGTGACATATACTACTGTAATAACGGTATGCAGCTGCATGACGCAACTTCCTGAGACCATGTCCGTACGACCCCTGCTATCATAATCTCAAGGGTGGACAGTAAATATTGCAATTTTGACATTTTTCCTGGTCAGACACAAGAAGTTATGGAGCTTAGCAAGTCGCAGGCGCGCTTCACGAGATGTGTCCGGACCCCGCCCGATTGGTTGCGCACGTGTCCAGTAAACTGTATAAATTTCTGAGGTCCCCCAGGGAGGTTAAAATCGAAACCTGCTCACAGGTCATAATGTCAGACCAATATTCCCTATTCTAAGCTCATCTGGAAGTTGTTTAGTTCAACATTGTTTTGTAGTCAGCTCAAATGAGCATTGGAAATAGTGTATGAATTTTAAGCTTAACTCACTTAGTCACTTAGCTGATTCTATCAACTGATCATAGTTTATGTTGCCCCAAAGCTTTCCGACAATCCCAGGAAGTTTAACATCGGTCGCTCTAACCAATAGTTTATTGAAAGTAATTGATGGCTTTAAACGCTGTGTATTGTAACAGGCCCGTTCCGGCCCGTTACGTGCTCTTATGGGATCTTGACGTGAAAATCACTTAAAACACTTCCGAAATGAACCTGGTTACGAGGCAGTGGTTTTCGAGTGATGCTGAGGCATACAAGTAGAAGATCTGTGGAAACCGAATTTTTATCAGAATACAAGTGGTTTACTGCATGGTGCCAGGGGCGTGATTGTGCAATTGTATTGCTTAACTCTGCTTTATTAACCTGCTTGTTATAACCTTGCTAATTACTAATAGATGTGCTTCTTATAACCTTGCTAATTAACATTAACATCTGATGTTCTTCTCATGTCTTTGCTGTTGCGTATGTGTGCTTGTTACATTTTACCATTGCATGCCTTGGTTGACGCTACTTCTATATTTATCAGGACCCGAGCCAAAATGCTGTGAACAAACAGCCTCACTTTCTAACTCGAGCGAAGCATGGCTAGGAAAATCACGAGTCGGTGCGTGAAAAGGAGATGAAATTTGCGGAACTCGACCAGAGGCCCCCACAGCATTAAGGCGTCACGGTTACGACCGTCCGGGAATAGGAGGCCTTTGACAATTTAAGAGGATGGGAAGTGATCAAATTCAAGACTATCAATTTTACCTGGTTCGAGCAAACTATAGCCTAATGGTCGCAAAAGTGAGCTGAAACAAATGGGTTACGGTAGTTTCCAATTATTCGGAAATAACGGACCTCGGGCCTGTTTATCGGCCCGTAACCGTCCAACGGTTCAGATTTACCGAAAATGTCCCGAGTACTTTTCGGTAGAGAATTTTTCGGGCTTTCGAACGAGCTCGAAACTTCGCAAATTGCTGGAGGACCTCCTGAGAAATTCTGGGGAAAAACGGGTAAACATTCAATTAACAGCCAATACTTACGCTAGGTTTGGCTGGAGACCATGGTTCCGAGTGGACATAACCTAGGCTTATACGGAAATATAGTTATGCATATATAAGTGTACTGCTTGATCTTCGTGACTCGTTGTGTCTATTTTTCCACCCCACCGTATCAAAACCGTTCTTTTATAGCATCCTTTGAAGCCCAAATTAGCCTGACCACCACGCTAACAACTGGCTTTCCTGGTAACCTTCGGATCTGTGATTGGAAGTACGCGTGTTTCCCAGTAGTCTACCCATCTAAGCATCGGACGAGGCCACGCGGATCTCGACCTGACCAGTCATCCCGCTGCTATATCACTCATTTCCCCGTCTCATACCGTACCACGAAAATTCAACATAAAGTTCCGTCAGTTTCTACCAACTTCGTATTCGACCCTTGACCCTAAATAGCCTCACGCGACCCCTCATTCTACTCGCCTGCTCCTGGCGAGTACAACGATGTCCGGCGAGTCTTCGTCCGACTTCTCGTTAGTCCGTTATAACCCGTCAAAGTGCCCCCAATTTGGCATACCGACTGAAAGTACAGACCAACCGAAAATTTAACCTCAACTGAAAAGTAGGCAAAACGCCCCTCATTGTATTCGCCACGTCGAGACATCTTCAACGATGCCCGGCGGGTCTCTGTCAGTCGCCCCGTTAACCCGGAACGGCCGATAACGCGCCCCCCCCCCTTTGCCGACACTCTTTATCAGTCGTGATTTTAGTGCCCCTCTACCCGCTGCCGATAAGGCAGGGGAAACACCCCTCGTTTGAATCGCCTTTCCAAGGCGAGTTCAACGATGCCCGGCGGGCGTCGCTCCGCCCAACCGTTAGAGCGGGAAAGTCTGCTGAAACCCTGTATGCTAATGCATGTCGGAACCCAAAACTGGGTTCCGACCCGCCACTGCGTCTACCCCCCTCGTGTTTGGTATCATTCGGCCCCATTTTTCGTTCTGGGACCGAATTTCGCCCCCGCCCCTCGAAATTCTCTCGGGAACCCCCTGTCCCGACTCCCTTCCCGTGCCCTTTCTTTTCCGTTTTTCCTTTTTCTTTTTCACTCTCTCTAACCGACTTCTTTGGTCGGTTGTCGTTGCTGCTGTCGCCGTGGTTGTATTGTATTGTGTGTGTGTTGTTGTTGTTGTTGTGGTTGCTGTGCTGTTGTGTTGATGTTGTTGTTGTTGTTGTGGTTCTGCATGTTTCTAGTGTGAACTTGAGCGACCTTTCTGTCGCTCAGGTCGCCTGTGTGTCTCATGTGTAGTGTGTGTATGTGTTCATGAGTATTGTATGTATGTATTTGTGTATATGTATATATATATTTATGTATGTATGGAAGTTATATACAAAAAACAGGACACACGGGGACAGGACATACAAAAGTCTCTTAAATTTATAAGTTTTACGGACGGACTGGGAGCATAGGACTAGGAAAGACGGGGGGTAGGTTTAGGGCCCTCCCGTGGGTCCTGGAAGTTCCTGAATAGGACCCCGATAGGTCAAAAGATACATAGGAATGGGCTGCACCCATGATCGCGAAATCAGCTCATTCCCATCTTAGGTTCCCCCCCTTTTGGGACGTCTAAAGACGTCCTGTCGGGATATTTGAAAAGCCTTTAGCTTGGAATGCTAGGAATGCTTGGCTTTATCTTGTAAGCCAATATATAAACGTGCAATGTTTGCACGTTTATCCATGGATAGGGCGGTAAAATTTAGCCCCAGATGGCCTCTAAATAAGCTTAATTAAGTGATGAATGAGGCAGCTAACTCGCCAAATAGCTGGAATTTGACCTCAAATCGGCGAGTTAGCTGGGGGAAAATTTGATGAATGGGGACACGAAGACAAAAAGATAGATTCCAGCTTACTTCAAGCATATTTAAGTACCAAACTTAGGTTTGAAATTTTAAATTTGATAGGTGATTTAACCGTTTTCGTGGGACATTTGGGGGATAACGACCAATCTAAGTTAGGTGAGAGGTTTAAAAGATCTGAGTAATTGGTTCTGGATAAGTTTCTGACAAGAATTTGGGAATACAGATGGGGTAAAATCTGAGAAAACTCACAGATGGTCGACCTCCGAGTATTCGGAGGGTTCAAATTTGATGTCGGCGATTTCGATTGAAGCCGACTCTCTCTAAAGGCGACCCAGGGTTTACGATAGCTGTCAAAAATAAAATTTTGGGAATTTTTCGATTGGGCGCCCGGGTTTGAACTCGAAATAGTGGGCGTCGGTTGAGTTAAGAAAATTTGGGGAAGGTAAAAGACTAAACAAATTCTAAGCAATTCCAGCTTGAGCATAAGGTCTTTGCACTCCGCAAGGAGCAAAATTTCTACATCGTTTGAACGCATGCGTCTTGGTTTTTATCTCTGACTTGTGCCTTTCGGCGATGTGTTTACTACTAAAAGTTATTAGAAACTGGTATAGCAATTAGCCTCGAACGCCCGAGACCCGGCCAGCCCCATGACAATCCCGACCAAGTACTAGTAGAAGACACTACTTCAAAAAAGCCTACTGCGAAATTGCCTCGACCAGGCTAATAAGTTACCATATCCAATTGTGACGAGAACACGTGGTCAAGCTTCACGGTAGCACGTAAGAAATCACCTCTTATTCAAAATGAACGGATGACCTGGTTATATACTAAAATCGGCCATGAGCAACACTTCCCTAGGCACGATAGGGTGTGCAATGTTCAAAATGAAATCACAATACTCCCATTTTAATAAAGATGAAATCGCGACCCTCCGCGAATCGTTTTGTCCCCAAACCGAGTAAGTGCAAAACCCCGTTTTCTTTTCAGAGCGACTTGATCGCTGAGTTTAAGTATTTTTCTGTTTTACCACTGGTTGCCCGTTAGGCTATGTACTATGTATGCTCTCGCTTTGATTTTAGCTGTTTTCCTCTCTCTCCTTTTTCAATTTCCCTTGCTAGGTTTCGATCCTGCACGGGGAATTTAAGCCCGCTGCAGATTTCTCCGTATTAGGAATTATCAGCGCCACAAATATGTTTGGAAATCAACAAAAGTAGTAAAAAACACGACTACGGGACGATATTATTCCTTATTTTCGATAAAGCTATAAATTTAATGTAAAATCAGGTATTTTTTCGAATTTGGTGCACAAAATACCCTCAAAGTAGTTGCGAATAAACAAATTTATGAATATATAAACTATTATAGTATACTGTTAAGATACATTTGTTTCAACACGTTTACGCCCGATATGATTATTAGTACTCGATAAGGTGTTTTTAAAGCTCTACCGCAGTTGAACCAATAAACAATCAAAGGACTATAATATATTTATTCATTGCAAAATTTATTAGGTATTTTATGTTTCTAGAAAAAGTTACAATTTTTAAGTATTCGGTCAGACTGTTGTTTGGATTTGCAAACGTTCCACTGGACAAACGCGAATGATCTTCTAATACGTTAATGTCAAAGATTATCACAACTAAAATCAGAAATGTTCGAAATTCCATTATCTGAATTGATGGGAAATTCAAATGCTAAAATCCAAGCTAAATAACTAATTATATATTAACGCTCTAATGCTATAACGTTTATTCAAACAGGAAGTAAGTCCGTAAAGTGATTTACCCAAACATATAAACGACTAACGGAAAATTTCATTATTAGCAAACAGTAGATTTTTAGTGTATTCATTGAGGAAATAATACGGTTGATTAATAAATAGTTTAAAAGCGTAATTGAAGTGACTTTGTGGTATGAACGGAAGGGTTGTGGCAACATGAATAAGCTTGCCTTATTATCTAACTCCAAACAAAAATTCCAGCATGAAATGGGAATTTAAAATTAAAGCTTGTGTACCTATGAGTCAAATCTAGGTTTAATATATTAATGCTACCGAATGGCCAGCAACTCAATTTGTGCTGTGTTATGAAAATCGAGTTCGTTGTGTAAAGTTGCATTGCACGTGGATTATTTATTCGCTCGCTTTACAAGGTATACTAAAAGCGAAAGAAAAATACCCGCTTTGCGGATGAAGTACGTTGGTTTCTTTTTTTGAAATATGCACGATGTTTCTGTTACGCAGCCAGGGTTCGACTTCTCTTGTCTGCTTGGGTTTTTCAAACATTGCACGATATATCTATGATTGGCAAGATTACTAATAATGCATTCTACTTATAATTGTATGCAAATGACAACTAGTACTGTGACTTTAGTTAAATAAGCGGTCCAATGTAAATGTGTCTTTAAAAACAAGTTGTTGTGAATCAAAATATCCGCACATTAGAGCAAAAAGTGCTATGTGTTTCACGCAGCTGTTCCTGATTAATGTTTTATGTTTCCTTTATTTCCGTCAACGTCTTAGAGAAAATTGTTTTACCTACTGTAGCAAGAAAATTTACTTCCAAAGATTTAATATCAAGATTGCATTTCACATTTGTCGTTATATCGGAAAAATCTATAGTATTTCGAGAAACCTATATGGCCTAACAAGCAGAAATGCGTAAGCCAAAGTATCGCTAAAATGGAGCTGAATTTTATTTCACTAGGAAAATTATGCCTCTGTTTTGAAAAATTGAGCCAAATCAAATCATGTTGCATTAAGGAAACGAGTTTTTGAAGGAAAATACTGCATGATTATTTAAATATTGTCAGTACTTACTACACAGGACAATGCAAATGCAATGCAAATGTTATTTCAGCAGGTTAATATGAAAACAAGTAATAAACTCGTGCTTCATTTTGAGGATCTATTACTCTGACTATAGCGCAGTAAGGGGTACAATGCAAAACTGTCCGTAAATAAAAAAAACATTATTAAAGCATGACAATTTGTCATATATTACAACTCTAAGCAGTCCAAATCTATAACTTTTTATTAATTACTTTTGTTTACCTCATTGTATTCCAGGGACTGTATTTGCTTATCTATACAACCCTGCAATACATAATATTTTCACTTTAATGTTCAGAAAACCTCTCAAATATCATTTCCGTATAGCTTTATGTTACAACTCGACAAAAATCTGTCGTAAAAATTAAATTCTAGCAGAAATTCTGTCAGTTTTGTCTTTAACTATATTTTATAACATCACAATATAAGTGTCAAAATCATAGTAAAAATAGGTTGTTGTTATTAAGCAATTTTACTATTGTGAGCTGTAGAACCAACAGGATAGGTATATATTATAACTATTATGTATAATTTGTGTTTAATTGTGTTTATATATAATATGAATATAACAATATTGATATACATATATTTGCACATATAAGTTTATATAATGCGACATGCCAAAGTAAATGAGAATAAGCTTTATATCTTGAGTTGTTTTGTGACTTATCTCATTACAATAGATAGATAAAAACTAAGATTGCCTCGTTCAGACAGATAGAGCAAGCACGATGTTGTTTGCAAATGATGGCGCAAGTTTGGCAGTAGCAAAAACACAATAATAATAATAACAATAATAGAATAGAACGTACCACGAGGAGAAGTTGATGGCAACATTTATCTTGGATTGAGGCGCTAAATAATAGTTATTGCTTAGATATGGTCAGAAATTATGGATGATTTTGATGTGGTGACTGTTATCTCGATGATTTAAAAAATATTGGTCGAAAAAGATAAGAAAACCAAATAAATAGGGGACGTTCTTGTAACTTGGGTATTTGTATTGGGGTTAGAATATGTCGGAATCCACGGTTTCGGGTCTGAAACAGTATACTGTAAATGATATTTATAGTAAATATTATGCTTTACCTGAACGAATAATTACTTAGTTTCTTATGTGATAAATTGTATGAAACATTTTAAAACCGTAATATATCCTTCGCCTAAATATAATATTGCACAAAGCTGTAAAATTTGACCTATAAATTGTGAATGAACCTGAAGTTATCTTGTGGCAATAACTTGTTCAAAGTTTCGTGTAGACGGTGGATTAATAGCTTTTGAATATAGCAAACCCATTAAAGAGCAGCTATAGATAATTTTTTTAGTGTCAAAGTGACTGCTAAAAAACTCTGTAGACAAATTTTAGACATTAATTTCAAATCTTCCTGTGACGCACTGACGGAGCTGATTATAGGGTGCTGGCCCTCTCCTTAGCTTCGACTTTGTGGTTCCATTGTTGCTTTTTATAAAAAAAAATTACTGTTTTAGTGTAAAAACTTGAAAATCTACAGAATTTGGGTCTGAATATTTTGAAAAGTGCGGCGCTTCGTGTCAAATAATACTTTTCATTTTTTATTTTTTCAGGCCCTCCCTTAGCACGAAAGCTTTGCGGGACACTTGTGGCAAAATAAAACTGATATATTTGGTGTGGCTGTAGCTGAGTCAATGTGTTTGGTGGAATAAGTAGGCAAAATGTCTGTGACAAAATTTGACAAAGCTTAATTGTTACAGCGGTTCATCTGAACTGGTGAAATTTGAGTCCCTTATGGAAAGATGGAGTTGTCGATTTTGCGCCAACAGTCCTGAGTTAAGAGCGTGATGTCACGAAATACTATGTGTTTCAGAAAAGACCTATATGTAGTGGTGATACTTTCAAAACAGGCAAAACTTCAAAGTGTTGTGAAAACAACATTATAATAATGCAGATTTGGTGCTGTTATGGTGCTTAAGATGAATGAATGCGTTACGAAACCGAATTGAAGAATTACAGACTAGGAAATATTATACAATGAATACAGACAGTGATCATCTATGCTCAAAGGGATGGCTCATGGCTTTACCTTTCATGGAACAAGAAGGTTTTGAGTTTATTCCAAACTACAGCTTGCCCCTAATGTGAACCCAGATGTATATATTTTAATTGGCTTCGTTGGAAAAAGAGAATATGGGAGTTGGTCTTTACAAGTTAGGGAGCAAATGCAATAGACGTCCATTCATCAAATGAAATGTCGCGGTTTATTTTGTCCACATTTCTCGCCATTGTTGGGATTTAAATTGGTTCCAATGGTTTCAAATTGTATTTTTGAAATACTATAATTTGGTCTGGCTATGTTAGTCACGTACAATGCCACTCATACGAAAGTTAGTAGGATTTCAAAGGCGACATTTTCCAGTTGTTGGTAGGTGGCACGATTGTACTTTCAATTTCATCTATGAAAATATTGCCCAAAATATCGCTGTGAAGCATTTACTGATGTAAAACGGCAAAATTCTATTTTTCAAGTTCAGCATTTGCTACTGTTTGAGGCGTGCTTTTAGTCTTATGCAAGTTACAGAAAATTAAAGTTGCCCGATATTTAGGTATTAACTTTGTGAGTCTTTCAGCTGACGACTAGAATTATTGTTGGTAATAAATTAACCGCGCATATGAAGGTTATTGGCGCGGACTTTTTATGGCCAACGAAGTCCAAGTTTAAAATATATATCATCTTGTCTGGGGTTCACATTAGGGGCAGCTGTAGTTTGGGAATAAAACTAAAAACCTTGGATTGTTCATGAAAGGTAAAGCCATGATGCTATTCTTTGCACGCATAGATGATCATGTTGTATTCATTGTATAATATTTTCTTGAGTCTGCAAATTTTTCAATTCGGTTTTGTAACGCATTCATTCATCTTAAGCACCATAACAGCACCAAATCTGCATTATTATAATGTTGTTTTCACAACACTTTGGAAAGTTTTGCCTGTTTTGAAAGTATCGACGACTACATATAGGTCTTTTTCTTGAAACATAGTATTTTGTGACATTGATGCTCTTAACTCAGGACTGTTGGCGCAAAATCGACAACTCCGCCATCTTTCCATAAGGGGCACTCAGCTTGAAAATTGTACCAGTTCAGATGAACCGCTGTAACAATTAAGCTTTGTCAAATTTTGTCACAGACATTTTGCCTACTTATTCCACCAAACACATTGACTCAGCTACAGCCACACCAAATATATCAGTTTCATTTTGCCAAACAAGGGTCCCGCTAAAGCTTTTGTGCTAAGGGAGGGCCTGGAAAAAATAAAAAACTGAAAAGTATTATTTGACACGAAGCGCCGCACTTTTCAAAATATTCAGACCCAAATTTTGTAGATTTTCAAGTTTTTACACTAAAACAGTAAATTTTTTTTATAAAGAGCAACAATGGAACCACAAAGTCGAAGCTAAGGAGAGGCCAGCACCTATGATCAGCTCCGTCAGTGCGTCACAGGAAGATTTGGAAATTAATGTCTAAAATTTGTCTACAGAGTTTTTTCGCAGTCATTTTGACCTAAAAAATTATTCTATAGCTGCTCTTTAATGGGTTTGCTATACCCAAAAGCTATCAATCCACCGTCTACACGAAACTTTGACAAATTATTGCCACAAGACAACTTCAGGTTCATTCGACAATTTATAGGTCAAATTTTACAGCTTTGTGCAATATTATATTTAGGCGAAGGATATATTACGGTTTTAAAATGTTTCATACAATTTATCACATAAGAAACTAAGTAAATTATTCGTTCAGGTAAAGCATAATATTTACTATAAATATCATTTACAGTAGACTGTTTCAGACCCGGAAACCGTGGATTTCGACATACGTTAACCCCAATACAAATACCCAAGTTACAAGAACGTCCCCGTATTTATTTGGTTTTGTTATCTTTTTCGACCAATATTTTTTAAATCATCGAGATAACAGTCACCACATCAAAATCATCATAATTTCTGACCACATCTAAGCAATAACTATTATTTAGCGCTCAATCCAAGATAAATGTTGCCATCAACTTCTCCTCGTGGTACGTTCTATTTATTATTGTTATTATTATTATTGTGTTTTTGCTACTGCCAAACTTGCGCGATCATTTGCAAACAACATCGTGCTTGCTCTATCTGTCTGAACGAGGCAATCTTAGTTTTTATCGATCGATTGTAATGAGATAAGTCACAAAACAACTCAAGATATAAAGCTTATTCTCATTTACTTTGGCATGTCGCATTATATAAACTTATATGTGCAAATATATGTATATCAATATTGTTATATTCATATTATATATAAACACAATTAAACACAAATTATACATAATAGTTATAATATATACCTATCCTGTTGGTTCTACAGCTCACAATAGTAAAATTGTTTAATAACAACAACCTATTTTTACTATGATTTTGACACTTATATTGTGATGTTATAAAATATAGTTAAAGACAAAACTGACAGAATTTCTGCTAGAATTTAATTTTTACGACAGATTTTTGTCGAGTTGTAATATAAAGCTATACGGAAATGATATTTGAGAGGTTTTCTGAACATTAAAGTGAAAATATTATGTATTGCAGGGTTGTATAGATAAGCAAATACAGTCCCTGGAATACAATGAGGTAAACAAAAGTAATTAATAAAAAGTTATAGATTTGGACTGCTTAGAGTTGTAATATATGACAAATTGTCATGCTTTAATAATGTTTTTTTTTATTTACGGACAGTTTTGCATTGTACCCCTTACTGCGCTATAGTCAGAGTAATCGATCGTCAAAATGAAGCACGAGTTTATTACTTGTTTTCATATTAACTGCTGAAATAACATTTGCATTGCATTTGCATTGTCCTGTGTAGTAAGTACTGACAATATTTAAATAATCATGCAGTATTTTCCTTCAAAAACTCGTTTCCTGAATGCAACATGATTTGATTGGCTCAATTTTTCAAAACAGAGGCATAATTTCTAGTGAAATAAAATTCTGCTCCATTTTAGCGATACTTTGGCTTACGCATTTCTGCTTGTTAGGCCATATAGGTTTCTCGAAATACTATAGATTTTTCCGATATAACGACAAATGTGAAATGCAATCTTGATATTAAATCTTTGGAAGTAAATTTTCTTGCTACAGTAGGTAAAACAATTTTCTCTAAGACGTTGACGGAAATAAAGGAAACATAAAACATTAATCAGGAACAGCTGCGTGAAACACATAGCACTTTTTGCTCTAATGTGCGGATATTTTGATTCACAACAACTTGTTTTTAAAGACACATTTACATTGGACCGCTTATTTAACTAAAGTCACAGTACTAGTTGTCATTTGCATACAATTATAAGTAGAATGCATTATTAGTAATCTTGCCAATCATAGATATATCGTGCAATGTTTGAAAAACCCAAGCAGACAAGAGAAGTCGAACCCTGGCTGCGTAACAGAAACATCGTGCATATTTCAAAAAAAGAAACCAACGTACTTCATCCGCAAAGCGGGTATTTTTCTTTCGCTTTTAGTATACCTTGTAAAGCGAGCGAATAAATAATCCACGTGCAATGCAACTTTACACAACGAACTCGATTTTCATAACACAGCACAAATTGAGTTGCTGGCCATTCGGTAGCATTAATATATTAAACCTAGATTTGACTCATAGGTACACAAGCTTTAATTTTAAATTCGCATTTCATGCTGGAATTTTGTTCGGAGTTAGATAATACGGCAAGCTTATTCATGTTGCCACAACCCTTCCGTTCATATCACAAAGTCACTTCAATTACGCTTTTAAATATTTTATTAATCAACCGTATTATTTCCTCAATGAATACACTAAAAATCTACTGTTTGCTAATAATGAAATTTTCCGTTAGTCGTTTATATGTTTGGGTAAATCACTTTACGGACTTACTTCCTGTTTGAATAAACGTTATAGCATTAGAGCGTTAATATATAATTAGTTATTTAGCTTGGATTTTAGCATTTGAATTTCCCATCAATTCAGATAATGGAATTTGCAACATTTCTGATTTTAGTTGTGATAATCTTTGACATTAACGTATTAGAAGATCATTCGCGTTTGTCCAGTGGAACGTTTGCAAATCAAACAACAGTCTACTGATACTTAAAAATTGTAACTTTTTCTAGAAACATAAAATACCTAATAAATTTTGCAATGAATAAATATATTATAGTCCTTTGATTGTTTATTGGTTGAACTGCGGTAGAGCTTTAAAAACACCTTATCGAGTACTAATAATCATATCGGGCGTAAACGTCTTGAAACAAATGTATCTTAACAGTATACTATAATAGTTTATATATTCATAAATTTGTTTATTCGCAACTACTTTGAGGGTATTTTGTGCACCAAATTCGAAAAAATACCTGATTTTACATTAAATTTATAGCTTTATCGAAAATAAGAAATAATATAGTCCCGTAGTCGTGTTTTTTACTACTTTTGTTGATTTCCAGACATATTTGTGACGCTGATGTTCCAAACGATTTGTCTATAGTTTCTGAGTCATAGGTTGTGACAATTTATATGTTTTTAGTACGTCGGGATCTCTCATTTGGTTTGGTCTGCTTTGTGTCTTTTTCAAATGCCTAGTTCAATTTTGGTGGCAGCTACGAAATTTCGGACCGAGGAGCTTTTTTATTGCGAACAAAATTGCACTTTTATAGTATGCTAATACTAAATGTGAAATGGCAAAATCAGCAATTTTGTGCACCTCATAAATTCTTCAGGTACCAAAGATTGCAGTGCTTGGAATTAGCGCTTTTAGTTGTGCAATGTTTATCCACTCTTAATGCTTTTCTTGGTTCATTTCACCTTTACCAGTTGAACCCTCTTCGATACGAAAACGACGAAGATCATAGGGCTGGGTGTTCGGTGTGCCAGCATTTCCTGATTCAATATCGAGAACGACATAGCATGCATTAACTTAAATTGTTTGAAAATTGCAGTGGCCTTTTAATATCTATTTAATATAAAGAAACGGGCACAGCCTGCATTTAGTTCAAGTACTTAAAAATTATGTCGACCCCTTAATATTGATTTAAAATCGAGAATGGCATAGCATGCATTTAAATCAAGTAGTTAAAAATTGCGTTGACCCGTCTAATATAGATTTAATATAAAAGGCGGCACAGCATGCGTTTACCTCAAGAGCTTAAAAATTACATTCACCCTTTCATATCGATTTAATATATAGAAAAATGGGCACAGCATGCATCTAACTCAAGTATTTAATAATTACGTTGACCCCTCCAATATCTATTTAATATAAAGAAACATGCATAGCATGCATTTAACTCAAGTAGTTAAAAATAATGACGACCCTTTCACATCGATTTAATATCGAGAAGGGCATAGGATGCATTTAAATCAAGGAGTTAAAAATTGCGTTGATCCCTTTAATACTGTTTAATAAAGAGAAATAGGCATAACTTACATTTAACTCAAGTATTTAAAAATTAAGTTGACCCCTCTACTATCGATTTAATATAAAAAAGGGCATAGCATGTGTTTACTTTAAGCACTTAAAAATTACATTGACCCTTTAATATCAATTCAATATAGACAAATGGGCACAGCATGCTTTAACTCAAGTACTTAATAATAACGTTGACGCCTCCAATATCTATTTAATATAAAGAAACATGCATAGCATGCATTTAACTCCAGTAGTTAAAAATTATGTCGTCCCCTTAATATCGATTTAATATCGAGAAGAACAAAGCATGCATTTAAATCAAGTAGTTAAAAATTGCGTTGACCCATTTAATATTGTATAAATATGCATAACGTGCATTTAACTCAAGTATTTGTAAATTACGTTTATCCCTTTAATAATTATTTATGATCGTTGTCCCATGATTTTTATCACTTTCTGCGCCGATGGTAGAGGTCTGTAATTAAAGGAGATTAAAATTTCACGTAAACCCTTTCCTCTATGATATTATATTTTAGTCGTAATTTTTCCCTGTGTACTTTGTTGAAGTTTGCATTTAGCATAACTGACGGAGAGATTGTCACCATGTCGATATCTCTTATTCTAGTTATTTGGGGCGGACAGCAGATTTAGTTTAATCTGAACAATTATTTGTTTGTTTTCGGCTCATTTTTTATTGCCCTATATATACTTAAACCATTGATCCTTGCGGTGATTTGTTTTCGCGTTTTTGTAGTTTTACAAATAATAAGACAGTACATTTATTGCAAAGCTAGCTACCACACAAAGTATTCAAATATTACATCGAAGAAGCATTGATGATGCATTCAGTATTCATCAGGATATTTTTTGTGAAATACGAATTCAGTTATTCAATGAACATCATGGAATATAGTAAGAATTTTGTTGCTTGACTATTTTTAATAAGCCATACCTCACATATATCATATATGTTGCCAATTTCTAGATATTATAATATTGAGATAATAATGAGAGAAGTGAATTACATTGCATATATATTTCAAACGCCATATTGTTCGAAAAATTTAAAGCTGTATACCTTAAGACTGAATTACGCACAGTAATACCAGCTGTGTTTTTGGAAAAAGCGAAAACCTTTGTACAAAAGGTGGTTATATTTGTGATTTGTAGAGCTTTTTCCAGAAATTAAAAACAAAATAAAATTTAATAATTTTGGTTATGTGTATCGAGATAGAAAATTAGATCAGCTATTTTATATAACCTTAAATAAAAATACAGATATTAAAATAACATGGGTACCCAAAATTTTTCAAGTATTAGCTTTTATAAATGAATTTTTCTCGAAATTTTCTTGATTCCAATAAAACGGATATATTTTAAATGATTGCTGTACAGACCGTGCCGAAAGTATTGTATATATAAAAGTTAGCATTCGTGCAACCCGGACAAGTACAAAATTGCTTCACTTTCTCGGAAATTTGCTGTCCCCAGCTAGACCACATACAATTTTTATTTTACTTAAAAAAACTACTTTAATTTTATATGATTTTATCTTATGCTTATTTTGATATTGGTTTTCTATATCTGCTACGGTGTTATGCTGCATAGTTTAAAATCGAACGTAAAACAACGTGTTTGAAATATTACAAGTTGTTCGGTCGCATGACACGTCGCTTACTTTACTTTTGGTCGTCCAATATAGTGTTATTTCTAGTAACAGGGTAGGTAGTTGATATATTGTTGAAGAAGTTTGAATTTCAAAAGAAAATATGCAAACTGTTTCATTATTTAATTCTTAAAAAAGGCCAATTTAAACGCCAGCTGGATTCATGTTAATCATTCTCTTCAAACCCATTACTGAATTACTGTATCTTCAACAACGTCGCATTCGTAGGGTAACACTTCACTGCACTAGCGTTCATAGTGTAGCTACACCGCTAGTTGATTGCGGCTGTGGCTTAATGATAGTGGGCTAGTTTTGCAAGCTATAGGACTGTAGGACCGGGTTAAATTTCTTGTTGGTCCTTTGCTGAGATCACTCGAAGATCGGTTCATTTAGCGAACCCGAAGTTGTCGTCCGCAGCGCAGCATTTTTAACGAAATTTAAGATTGAAACATGTTCATTCTGCGCTGTCGCAGTGGAGCGAAGTAGCAAATAACGCATCACTATGCTTGCATTCATAACATAGGTGCAACGCGAGATGACCGGCGCCTATCGTGTAATCGTAGCACGCTACTTTTGCAAGCAAGAGGGCCGGATATGAACAGCTGTTCCAGCATTAAGACAACTGGCGAATGTATTTAATTAGGGTCTTTTTGATTAGCTCTCAAGCCAAAATTCGTCAGTTTTCCCAGATACAGCAATAATTTTAGTATCATTCGACTAATATCGACGACCTGGTTAGGAAAATATCCATTTCGACAAATTTAATGAGGAAATTTTTTCTGTTTATTGTGTCCGGAGGTGAGGCGAATGGTACTAAAATTGTCGCTGTAACTTAAAAATTGACCAATTTTGGGCTGGCAGGGGGTAACCGAAAAGACCCTTTAATTAGAATTACAGAGGAAAAATTACCAAATAAACTGTCCCGCTTATCTATATCGACATGGAGCTGGTTGTAACCGATTGAAGCTGCTCTAATTCTGATTCAGAACTCTTATCGACATGCAACAAATGGCTACATTATCTTAAATACTCGACCATATCCCAACCATGTTCCGTCTATCGCGACCCTATTCCGTCTATCCCGATTATGTTTCTGCTACACCATCTATATTCAGCTTGTCCCGATCATATTCCTTGTAATCAGATCATATCCCCTGTATCGCGGCATTCTCTGTCTGTCCTGGGGGTACCCATTTGTTTACCACAACCGCATTCAGCTCATTCTATCGTAGGCAAATCATTACGTTTTGCTATAGTTCAAGAAATCCGGTCGCAACGTCAGCAGCTAGATTGCAGTGATGAAATATTGAAACAAAACCATGCTGTATAGCTAAAGCCCGATACCAATTAATCATCATGGAGTTCCGATTTTGACATAAAATGCTAAGCTTTTTTTGCCTGGCTTGCTTGCTTTGGGTAATCGATTTTACATTATTTTTCGTTTGTTTTTGGCCCAACCGATCAACAGTTAGATAAATGTTTCAGCGATCTAACAGCAGCCATTGTTTTAGAAAATAACCGTTTTACTATTATAATTATTCTAAATCTTTCGCCTTCCTGTTTAAAGGAGGCTCATTCTTTTTTTCAATTACATTTTTGATCCTACTGCAGCTGTTATTGTATAAAATATCGACTGTAGCAAAATAAATCGATGTATGCTAAAATGAAATATAGGGAAATATTAAATTAGAAAATATAGAAAATGTACAATGTAAAACATACAGTAACAAAAAATAACAATATCCTTGCTTCATGCGGAATTTCACAGATTTTACGTCGAATATATCTTCGAAAACAGCATTAATAAAAAATCTTTTAAAATCGTAGCAAAATTAATTTCGAGAAATGGTAATTTTTATAAAACTATATATTATCAGATTTGTACACTGACGAATACAATTAACACCGAAAATGGCTTCTGAGGTGCCACATACATTGCGGCGGTGACAACTCACTAGGAGAATATTTTTTTAACATTGTTTGCATCAAACGGAGGCAAACAAGAAGAAATGACTACTTTAAAACAAAACGATGCTCGCGACGTATTAAAACTGCCACCCGAACTAAAATACTATGATTACTAGACCACATATATACATCAAATGTGTTGATAGCAGGGGAGGGAGTAGAGGGGGTCAATATGTTTAATACAATACATATTTATGGCGGTTTTTGGTATTTTTGCACAAGCTCCATGTATTTAAGCTTTGTGTCCCACGAAGTACGGCTATATTCCGTTGTAGGTCTACTACAGAGTAGCGTTCCGATACATCTTATTCAAGGCTGTAGAAAAGTCCGAAAACTCACGATGATCACGGTGGCAATTCTACGCATCGTAGTACGATGCTATCCACAAAGAGAAACCGCACCAGACTAGCAAGGCCATGTGTCACCGGACGGAATAGAACGAGCATATTGGCAAATACATCTTGAACGATGTGGACTTTGGGAGTTCGTATTTTTCTAGACACAAAAGCATTGCATTAAATATTTGTAAGTCTAGATTTTGATCAAATAACCCGACCAGAGTCAAGCCAAATGAAACTATGGCTCATCATTTACAAAGTCAAACATGCTATCGCATGACCACGCTTTCCAAATATATATTTGTTTGTTTGTTTATGTTTGGAAATGTAAATGTATTATAATTCAACCCGCGCTGTTTGCTGCCTGCTTTCTACCAATTTTCAACCCAGTTTTTGTCCTCACACTATCTTCAAATACAACCATATCCTATTACATTTGACTCCGAAAGATCAGTATTGATTCATTATTAGTGTAATAGTAATGCATCGGCAGGAACCTGGAAAGCGTCGTTGCTGTTTCATCCAAATGAATATTAATTTGAAGCGGACTTTAGCAACGAAACTAAAAGATTCAGCGAGGCAAACTACAAATAATGCGTAAAAGAACAATCATATTTTATTTTTGCAAAAACGAAACAATAATCATGGTTTGAACTTGATTATTAATCAATCTCTAGATGCTATACCAAAAGTAATTTCAGTTATTGTTGATTTTTAAGTGTATCGAGCAAGGTCATGCTAGAGTTTAGTTTTGGCCAGTGTAGTGTTTCATTTTATTAAGAGGTTTATAAACTTCAAGATACGACTGCTACAATTGCACTCGAAATACAGACTATGATCAACGAACTATCATGCATTTATTGTAATTTGTCGTTATTGCTGCACCAGAAATGTAGATACGACAGCTACAATTGCACTCCAAATACAGACTATGATCAACGAACTATCATGCATTTATTGTAATTTGTCACTATTGCTGCACCAGAAATGTATATATTATTTCTACCATTTCATTCATAACGTGTAAACGTACCGTTGCTCTTAAAATCAATGGATCAAAAACAAAGGTGTAATTAAACCAATCAGCATGAGTACCAATATTCTGTTCACTGCCTACATTTTATTAACAATGTTTGTACTCATATTGTTAAAATGTTCGCTAGTCAAGCTAAATAGTAAATGTACAGCAATACTGATGTGGCTTGCTGGTTGGCTATTTGAACATGCAAACGAATGCAAATTACGACCATGGTAGCAAACCCAAATATGGGTATATAAGCTGTTACAATTTCAGTCTCATTCATTCGCCTCGCTTGTGTTTCTTTAATAAACCTCCATCTGATCAAATACTGTAAAAAATTGCTAATACGGCGTTTATATTATGAAGGACTCAGTATGTGGAAATTTCGTCTGCCAATAGTCTGCACCATACAATCCAATATCCAAAGATATGCAGTCCATACATGTATTATAAAACAAAACAGATAGTATATGAGTGCACAGTACGCTGTCAGCGGAGGGTCTTGTATTTGAGTTATTTTTGGGTGACAAACACGGATCGGTGGCAAGGTTGAGCCATATTTGACATGAATTGCTACTCACGCGTGTAGCATATATGAATAACAATATCCAATTTATATGTTTCAGTGATCATTTTAGAGCGAAACTGTTTTTCTCGGTTTCAAAGTTCGAGGTAGGTGAGCATTTTCCAGGGTGTTTTTCATCATGATAACGTCACCGGGCTGAATTCAGATAATGCAAAGAAAAATTTCCAAATCGTGACTCTCGAATCACTGCACTGTATAACAATAAGCGACGTCGCCACGTTTGAAAGTACATATAAACTTTTGGCAAATGAAGTGGTATGTTAAATTATTTCCATGACGTCTCCATCCACATAAATTCACCACAAAGCTCTGGAATCTTGATATGGTGTCATGCATATCGGATAGAGTGTTTTCGTGCTTGTTCTTATTCCCATGTTCAGATCCACAAAGTTGCTTGAACTATTATGCACGACTAAACTTAAGGTGACCCCGCCAACCATCCTATTTTGTATTGTTGGATAAAATTTGTTACGGAACGCTTTTTGGTGAATCGAAATTCGGCGTAAAACTGCTCGCGAACACAGCGCTCGTGATTAAAATCTAACCATTTTTTGTTCGCGAAAATTGAAGTAAAATTACCAAATCTTTGAGAACGTAAATTTGTCGATTTGATTGTGACGAAACTTTTGCATTAAATTTGTTCGAGAACAGTGTATAATCCAAATTTAAATAATAATACATTAGGGAACAGAATTTCTGCAAACTGAAATCGCCGAAATTCTATTCGAATACAAGGTCTCATTTCTGGCAGCTGAATTTGATTTTGCCAATTTTCGGTTAGCGAAAAACCGAATTAAATTAAGCCTGTTTCCGTAACATGGGTTTGCGATTTGATATCGGTAATGACAGAATATAATGGTTGGAGTGGTCACTTTAAGGTTACTCGCGCATTAATACTCTGATATGGATATCGCAGCTCCAACAAATACCGTTACAATTGGATAAACGGTCCATTCAAATTATCGTTTTTTAATTGATTGTGAGCTAGTATAGTAAAAATTGAACGTGTATTGAAAAAGCCGAAATTATATACAGGCGCGGTATAAGTTTCAGACCCGGTATCGCAACGTGAAACAAGTAACTCCTCACAATTCAGCCACGACAGCAGAAGAATTCGAGCTACTGTCAATATCTATATACCGCAAATGTGATATCGAAAGCAGGATATTTTGAAAATTATGGCTTTACAATGTACAGAAATTCAATAATGGTGTTTTTAAGTCCAAAAATACCATGTGCGGATCTAAAGCTATTTTCTATAGATTCCAAATGTACCTGCATAGGCTTTAGTTATATCATTTCTTCATCGTGTAAAAGAATATTTCGAAAAAATAGCTCTTAATAACAGTAAATTTTCAAGCCGTTCTGATCATGTGCGACGACAGACTATAGGAAGAATATTACGTGTTTCCCGCCGCCGCGTGTCCAATGCCATTGATTCTAGGAATCCGAATTACATACGCAATAAACGGTTCAAACTAGACCAACACCGGCTTCAAACGCTTGTATATGACCCAGGGTTTCAACTCAACGATTATTTAATACTATTTAAAGCACTTGACTTTGGAAACAGCTGTATAAGCTGAGTTATATAAAGTTGTGTGGCTCTTGAAATACAAAAATCTCAAAGTTGGGTACACAAGGCAGCACGCAAGCTTTGTGGGTCAAAAGATTCCATGTTTTTGCTACATTATACTCGAAGGCCAACTAATTATCTACTGTGATAATGTACAATGAACAGAACCGCCGCAATACCTTAGCTTACTACCTGCTTCATTGTTCTCATCAGCCATAGCCTTGGCTTATATTCACAGCTGCTCAAAAGCAATGCCGCACGTAGAAAAAACCAACAGAACAGGCTCGTTGAAACAGAAGCAGTCTCGCTAAACAGCACTTTATGTTTCGGTCATTTTGTTGATCTATTGCCGGCCTAAATTATAGAGGTTTTCAACGACAGTGGTAGTACTGGTGGTGATGAAAGGTTTTGCGATCGTGGCTGCTCTCTTCCGGAATAGTAGGTTGGTGTTGCACCATTGATATGCAGTCGTTCATTCTTTAAAGCCAGTGGTGATCATTTCTGATCCGATATATGTAAAATAAATGTGTATGAGCATTATAAGTTTTGCATAGAAATATCTATATAAGCATACATTTATTTAATAAATATCTACAGCTATATATGTGATTATATGAAGTAGCGTTAGTTACTTGGTATGCTTTCAGTGGTCATAGCTGATTCTCGATTGCTGCAGCCAACTTTTAAATCAAGGGTTCAGCAATTGGGATGTTCTATGCTTTTGTGTTAAGGTATAAATAATGGCACCTGGGTAAAATATTAGAACGTTTACAAACGACCGTGTTTTAAAATTCAGTTCAACCAAATTTATATATTAAAAGTTAACAAAATCTATATGATGATATATGACCGCCTATAGATGTAGGCGCAATTTGGCTTAAAATAAAGTGAAAGTAAATTTATTTATCACCCATAGACCATCCTGATTTGATATTTCGACCAAAATTTTCTACCCGAGTTTTGCTGAACTTCTGTTCTAGCTCAGTTCAGAATTTTTAGTATCTTTATACTAGGTTCACATTTTCCTAAAACTTTGATTAAGAAAAACCCGAAACAAATTTTGTGTTTTTATTAAAAGGTTTCTCGACTCAACACCCTTTACTATAATCATTTGGTTCCAAAGATTTTCGAAAAACTTCCGTTCAAAACTTTGTGTTCGCTACTTATTTTATTTAAAAGTGTGTAGCTTTTTTGTTTTTATGCGTTGAAATAAAGAAATTGAATTTAGTCGACTTTGAAATTTAGAATCTGCAGGGCAGAACAGGAGTCACCTCTATTGCATGCCTCCAGGCAGAATTCAGAGTTCAGTGATATCGTGAAAATGATTCCCAAGTATAACCTCCCAGAAAATTTTTCGGCGAATCGCAACGCATGCGTCGAGGAGCCAGTAATATAATGTCTTGAAATTTTTATTACCATTGTACAAATTTAGTTAATTCTTTTAAAGTTTAGCAATTTGGTGTCATATGTTTAACCTGAATTCCGTTATCCGACGATACAAACTATAAAAGTTTTTTTTCAATAATATTTGTAAATCTACATGGACTGGATGTCTTCATATTAATTCCCAATTTATCAATTCACATTATATAATAGAACCAGCAATATAGCACACTCTTCAATCGCGTTTTCATAAAGTGCCAATGTAGTTCTATAATGTTTTTATAATGTCGGAGCGCCATTGATTTGCCGGAACAAAAAACCCACGCTAAGCCACGTTTTACTAAGGTGCACTGCATTACATTTCGGGTCGCTTACACGGTGATTCACGTTTTCTAAAACGGTTTGAAGTGTAACTGTTATCTTTATCTTAAGAAACAGGAGCGACCAGAACTTTACTAACCGGTAAATAAAACTTAGTAACTGGTAAATAAATAAAACTTTTAAAAAATAAAATCTTAGACAGCTAGCTAGATTCAGGAATTCCGGGGATACAGCCCGAAAAACAGTTGCACTCTGGTAAAGAGCATTTTGGTACCGGAAAGAACTTTCAGGAATCTTATAGCGTAGAGTAAGCGCGCGATTTAAGGGACAGCTGTGGTATTAAACGCATCAGCTAAGAACCAACGCTAATATCCCAATACATACTTGCATATAACTTAAAAGAGAACACAACAAAAATGAGCTGCTTATTTAGATACTATTAAAAGTAATATGGTAATACTATCACTATGCTAAGTTTTGTCCAAATCGAAATTCATTTCGTTGAAATACAACAAAAAATTCAATTGCTTAAATACATGTGTCTCGTCGCATTTAATTGAAATCTGTACTCAATTTTTCTTCTATTCATATATAATACAAAACTATTGCCAAGTTCAATAATAAGGGCAACTTCTTGCTAGCACCAGTAATGCCAACAGTTTCGCAAAAGAATGCAAAATTTAGGTTTGCAACAGTTGTAGCGCTCTTATTACAAGTAAAAATGTGCACTCCGAAGTCACAGCTTCTATTGACAACAGCTGGTGGTCTATAGGCTAAATATTACTCAAGAGAGCAATGCAATGCTGATTTACACGCAAAAAACTATCCATTATATCTGTTAAAAAGAAGCATATGGCAGTTTTCGCAAAATTATTGACCAACAGCCTATTTAATACAAAGTCTTCTGATGCGGTTCAAGTAGTTTAATTGTCTTAGCTGAGCAAACACTATGGTGTCAGTGGGATTATTCACTGCTATCTCACCAAAGCTCTTTGATTTAGTTGGTCATGTCATCAGACCAGTACACCTTGGTGCCGGAAAAATTGACTAATTTGCTTCTACTACAACATACGGCTTGGCGGAATCACTGGGCAGCCTCCGAATACTCATCTTTTATTAGGTGTAGTTAACCAGCCAGATAACGTATTTAGTTCTTAGAATATAGTTGCTGGCAGCACTACATTCAGAATATCCGTTTATTAAACTCAGAATATACGTTTATTAAATACTGCAAAGCTGTGGGGTGCAGAGACATATATATCCGTCTCCAATACGTTTTTAGATAAGTGGCGGCTCAGGACTAACTTCCACCGATTGGAGAACTATAAATCCCGTATTGGTAATATATGTTAAATCCATATCTATTACTTCGGTTTTCTTTAATGTCAGTGTCCCAAAACACTGCTCAAATTTAGAGCCTAAAATCTGACCTAAAGCGAAAGGTGGAAATTAAAGAAGAAATTATGAATCTTCCAAATCAACACATGCAACGACATCCACCCCTGGCAAAGTGCTTTACGACAGCTCCTTAAAAAGTTATAATCGGCAGTGTTACTTCAAACTTGATGGTACCGGAAACTCCATATGTAATACTGGTTCATGTCACCTTTTAGGTTTTACTAATTGTCTCCACGATAATTCCGTGTGCCTCAAAATGCGCACTAGGCATTTTGTTTATTTTTGACAATCATAGAATGTTTAAATAATGCTATATATGTTTCAGTTAGCAGTTAAAGAGCAGTTAGTAAATAAACCTTTTATACTAAAACAGCCATTCTTTAAAAGACGGTTATGTTCCTTAAATGCTGCCATTTGCTTAATACAGACGTTTGTAAAAAATTGCAATCTCACTTTATTTTAAGTTATTCATTAAATGTTGAACCAATGGCATAGATCCTTCTGAAGTTTAGAAATTGGGGGTGCGAGATGTTTGGAAGACTATTTAAGTCATCGTTTTGACTTAGGGTGACTATGCGAAAGGGTTTTGGACCCAGAATACCAGATGATTGGGGATGCATCCCACTCATCCCTGGAGATCTGTGCTTGTGTCGAACTATATTAGAAAACTAAACGCTTTAGCTATGAAAAATTTGATGATATAAAAATCTGCTGATTAATTTATGTTCTGGTCAATATGTGTACGTCGTTTTAATGTTCTTAAAAAACATGGACGAATCTGCATTTTTTTATATAAAACTTGTTATTATTATGTAATAAAACTCATCCCATATATAGATAAGGTATATCTACCACATATATGTATATATGTGTATATTATGTATAAATATACATACATATATATGTATATATTACTTTGTTTATGCGGCTTGTATGCAAATATGTCAGTCTTGCTTTGTTCATGCTTAAAATATCTGTGATATATATACATGTAGTCATATACACATGTTGCTTTGTTTTTTTTGAAAATCCATAATGAGCCATGACTATGTAGTTTATTTTCATCTGTACGAAAATCTAATTATTCAATTTTGACTTATTTTTATTGTATCACATGCAGGATAGTAAAAAAGTTTGTTTTTAGAAATGTGGAACATTAGTATTTTTGCTAAGCGTGAAGATAGAAAGTCAGTTTTTATTTGCGTTTGCCCATTTACCATATTTAATGACTTGAGTCGTGCTGTATCTCGTGTTCTTGATTTATGATTATTGTTACTGATATTGAGCTACTTCTTTAATTTGGCAATGCAATACAAATTTTACTAATGTATACCCTATACGAAAGAAATTTATTTGTAGCCAAATTAACCCTGAAGAGATTAAGCAACATGTTCGTCCGTACCGTTTACAGCGCACTCGCTTAAAGCCTTTGCCTAAACTAGTCATAAGCATAAATCAATATAGCTGCTACACTAGTAACAGCTGGTACATTTTCTAACCACATAACACAACGTCCCACTATGTTAGTTGTCATTTGACTGCAATATTCGCTAGATGTTATCCTCATATTATTGAAAAAGATTGAACGAATATTTTAAGTAATTGATTGTTATTGACGACGTTTCGTATATTACTGTGGTCATGATACCAACGTATAAAACGAGTTTGCCTTGCATAGTAGAAAGCTAATTGAATGCAGCCACCGTATTTTTAAATACTAGAGCTTCGACCGAGGCCTTTAAGCAATGAAAATGCAAAAACTCGTCAAGGAGAAGTTCTCAAGCCCCTAAGCAATAAAACCTGCTTTGCTTCCAACATTCGGTTGAAAACGATTGCGTTCCGAAATATAAGGAAGTCATTTTGAGGACAAAATATCCTCAAAATAATGGTACGATCAGGGTATATATAGGTTTTGTATAGCGTTTAAAGGGTGTTATCATGCCACCATTTTCAGGAACACTTTTGAGAAATCATTTAGCGTATAATTTTCAGATGGTTCCCAAAAATTCAATATGACTAAAAATTTGACGTAATATAGAAAACACATACGTAATTTACTTTGTGCAAGAGCGAACTAATAAGGTGAAGTCCGCAAAGTTTAGCATAATTTTCGGGAAAAATGCTGCTGAAGTTGAGATGGAGTTTTGTAGAAGTTTTGGAGATTTTTTCATAATTCAAGACAGTACCACACTTTTATTTTCCCAATAAAAAGTTAGAGCTCAAAAAATATCAAGAAAAATACTAGAAATAACTGTTCTGAGCTTACAGATGTTTTCAACGCAGCACATCTCTTGTTTATGTAGCTGCTATAGAAACAAACAGTAGGCTCGCCCATACTAAAAACAAAATATCATTGTTGTCGGAACTGGGGGTGGGGCAATGACGGCACCACCAAAGGTCGGAACCGCGGCACGCCAAAAATTTAGAAAAAATTGGGGAAAAATCGGTAAAATTGGGGTAAAATTGATAAATTGATATAATTGTCGGAGTTGAGAAGGTCTACCCCCCGACGACAGTCTACCGCTATGCCGATGGACCTTCGACACCTATGCCAAACAATTAATAAGCAGATTTAAGCATACCAAAGCAAACAGAATCTGATAAATCATAACCTTAAAGCTTCTGTGGTACAAGGGGGCCGTGATTTTAGATGAATCGAGATGATTGAAACCGATATGAGTATTATGTATAGACGTTTATACTTCTTGATTTTGAATGAAAGATAGTACAGTTGACTGGTAGTGAACACAAATCTAAGCACAATCACTGTGAGGGTTTAGTGCTGTTCTTGCTAAATCAGTTTACTATATGACTTCAGTTGTCGATTGATTTCATCTTAAGCCTAATAACAAAATTAGGTCGTCTTATTCATCCAACAACAGAAATATTCTCAAAATACAAAAATCATTAAAATAAGCTTTAAATACCTTCCGTTCTCTTATCGCAAGGTAATAATTTCTAAATCAATTTTAGTCAATTACTGCTGCAAAATTCAGACAGATACACCAACAGCTGGTAACCTGTTCCACAAGTCTTTATTATCTTAAAGGCGTGTTCATACGCTCAAACTTTACGCCGACGCTAACTTCTTTACGCTGACACTCTGGTTGCCACCATGTGTTTGGTTAATAATTTATTTGTTGTTTCTACATGTCAGAACGATAATTTCAGTGTTAAAATACTTTTATAATTCTTATTAAGCAATTGCTGATTTGAAAATTTAAAATTTCTACTTCATTTTGCATAGCATTAAGAAAAATTTCAAATTAATTTCAATTTCAAATTTCATAAGTTGAGAAGAATTTTCCGTTAGAAGTGAAACAAACTACCTATGTTCTAAGCATTACGTTGGCTTTACTCGAATAGCACCCAAAAATTACTGGTGTGTATTTTATTATAAGGGAACAATATTTAGAGGAAAATTTTAGTTTTAATCGATTTTGCGACTCCCTGAAACGGCCTAAATCTTGATCAATTGCCTCCACAGAATTTTAATGTTTTTTTGGCAGTTAATACTTACACAACTAAGATACATTAACATTTTTCCTCGCTTATTTCCGATGCTCATATTATCGATCGATTCACAATGTGACACTTTTTGTGCCTAGAATTCCATATCGTTCTGAAAATCCAACTTATTTTTCAATTATTCCGTTTCTTTACTCAATATGTACACAACTAAGAGATGTTAACATTTTTTCCTCGTTTACTTTTTACTTCACATAATATCATCGAAAAATCAATCGGACCTTTTTTGTGCACGGAACACAATCTCATTGTAAAAATCAAAATAATTTTTCATGTTCACTATCACAGAACATCTACCATTTACACCAAATTATCTTAAACAAAACATTTTCCACCTGATACAAGTAATCTAATCTACCGCACAATTTGCCAAGTGCAACAACTTAATAATATTTACAGGGCAGATTTTTGACAAATCCAAGTATTTTAACGGCCTACATACTGACTGATTTTAACCACCATATCGGTTTTAGCTTTACGCCAAGCGTCGGAAGCCACACAATAGGTTCGGAAGACTCAGAGGCCGAAACTGAAACCAGCGCTGTCACCAAACAACAACTTCAGCAAATACAGCTTCTTTCTAAAGTATAAAAGTGATAAGCAGATTATGGTTTGAAAAACAACGTTGTAACACTTTTTTTCAGTGTTTTCCAAAAGGACCAAGCGAAAAATAAATTTGCAAAGTTTTAATTTATATATAGCGGCTGTATTTTTGTACTATAGTTGCCTTGGCAAAATATATTATGCAATCAACCGAAAAATACTTACTATAATACTGGCTCATTTTTAAAGCCTAAATATTCCAGTTAGAAGTATGAATTAAAGACTTGAGATCCGACTGCTGGCACTCAGCTTGGGTTTGAGCCGGTACTAGCCTGGATCAAATCTTTAGCCAGCTGATCGAACCAACCTTAGCAGACATACACAACGAGCGGCCCGGTACATGAAAGTATCGACGTGTTCTTAACTATAATTTACCGAGTACAGAATACAAAGTCCTAAATATTAATTTCCATAATAACAATGTTTGACAGTACTTTTCTGTACCAAAAGGCTTGACCAGAATAGGTGTATCGTACATAATCACGATCTCGTCATTAAAGAGCAAAATTACACAAAATCAAAGTCCAATTGAAAACAACACTTGCGCAATTTTGTTTGGGAAAATTTATAGAATTGTAGTAATATTTAAAAGTGAAAAATTTTCTAGTTTGTGATTGACGCTTTGGAAACTTTGATAAAGATTTTGGGGAGCAGCAATCTTACGACAGGTGGTGGCGTTAAAGCTTCATTCCGACTTCAGTAATATGTCGGGCGTCGGAAAGAAGTTCCATTCATGCGAAGCCACCAAATAGAATTACTTCTAAAAGTGTCGTTTAAACGTATGAAACGAATAGTTTGTCCTAACACTCTCCTGGTCGCTAGGACTATAACATCCCAGCCCTAGATAACACAAATATATACCTCAATCTGCCACCTGGCAATTCTGGTTGCAGCCCTCAAAAATAAACTAAGTAGAATATGTTACAAAACGAATTCGCAGACTACAATATTCAACGTGGAAAAGTGGATTATTTACAACTTCATTGACGCAAAGATAAGTTTCATTAAATCATATATTTTAAGTTAAACACAGATAAGTATCGCTTAATTTCTATTTCCTATGAACATACAATTCGTTATGAACAACGGATTGTGTTCAATGTTTCATTTCAGTGATCTAATTTTCGAAGAAACTTTCTCAGCATCCAAAACCTGCATGTAGTGATCACACAAACGATCATCAATGCTAGCGAAATGCCAATTCGTTAGTTAGAATATGATCACAACATACTAACCATTTCAAGCGGCTCCATGACATAGGGTTTGCATGTCTGCTGCGCATGATGAAGGCCCGGTGTTCAATTCTCGGTGGCTCATTGTTGAGCTTGAGCGGCATTTAATAAAAATAGTATATATTTGGTGAGCCAGAAGTGATCCCCGTGCAGATCAGTCTATGCGAAGCGTAACTAGGTCAAAAATGCCTGCTCCGCAGCTGGCTGCGGGGGTTGTGCAATGATCACACAAATAATCATCAATGCTAGCAAAACGTCAATTCCATAGTTACAATATGGTCACACATACTAACCGTTTCAAGCGGGGCCATGGTGTAGAGGTTAGTACGTCTGCTGAGCACGTGGCAGGGCGGTGTTCGATTCCACCTATTGTTTAGCTTGAGCGGCCTTTAATATAAATAATAAAAATAGCTTATACTGTAGAGAAGTTTTAACCCGTTGTGTTTCATTGCAGCTTCGAATAACTTGGTGTTGACTTTTTATCAAGCTGTACGTAATATGCATACCTACATTACACAGTTTAATTGCCTCCATAACTGCTTCACAAATTCGACCTTTGGAGTCCGTTCGCAATTTGACATGCGGCGAACGTTTCTGGCTGCGTAGATCATATAGCACGCGAAACATATACGTATATCATAAAGTGTATTCTCTTAAAGTTATTGCTTTATAAACACTTTTCTTAGAACATAATTCAAACATAGCTTCGTTTGTTAAAAATAAGTGAAGTTATTTTTATTTACCACACCTATTGTTATTTACACTTGCCACAGTGATGTAGGATACTTAAAATTTCCCTTACGGATATATTATCAACCATGGAAATAATATCTGTATGATTTTGATGAGACTGGACTAGTGGGCGTTTTTCCGAATAGATTTTTGCAGTCTGTAATTTTCACAATCAATGCGGATTGAAGCAAAATGTAGCTAGGCTAAGTTATATGCGTAACTGACACATTATCAATCGTTTATTCTAGAAAACATAAGCAACTGAAGCATACAACCTGATCAGCTCACTGATGCAGGTTTTTGACAGCAATAGTCACGCTAAATGATAAAAGGTCTACATTGCATACTGTTGCGATAGAGATTAACCACCATGCAGAAACATTAGGTTATGTGTAAGTCTAACATACCAAGTGATACCGAGAGAGCAATATAGATACAACTTCCAGCATGATTTAACAAAGCGCAGGGAACCTTGGTGAGGGGGAGTTTGGGCTACTGCCCAGGGGCTCAGCGTCAGTCTGAGGTAAGGCTTCGAACTTTAAGGGCAACAATCCCTCTATCCCACCATTTGAACATATATGTTGTTAATTTGAAAACAACAATGATTATTGTTTTAGCCGAATTTCAAATAACATATAACATTGATTTACATAAGCTGACGGTGTTGTTTAACCATAAGATTTGTCATGATTTCTAAAGATGTAACAGCCACAACATATCAATAATATAAATGTCCAGTTTAAATAGTAATATAAAACTGAAGTTGAAAATACAGTGCACCAAATGCACAATCCCAAATGAGTATGATTTGTGGTAAAACTGGATCGTTTAGCCTCACCGAAAACATCTTCACTGCGTTGGTACTGATTTTACTGGACTGTCAGTCATTGCTATGGCAGCTGTTCGGTGAACACCGTTTGTTGTTCCTTGTTGTCGATGCTCAATTCTTATTTCAAATCGGATTTTATCTGGCAAAATTTGATAATGTTTACAGTCGTTATTGTTTTTTCGACGCCACCGATAACGGTAATAACGGTAATGCTGCAGGACACGCAACTGTCGGGAGTATACCACACTGTGGATGTGAAATTAATGTCCGTTTAACCTATGGCGGTCATTTATTGATGGATCGTTCTACCCAAATAGCTCAAAATTGTCATCCTGTGATATATTTCGCGCGTTCGGCACAGTTTGCAGAAGATTTTGGTCGCCTATATTCGTACGACTTTCCAGCTGGCGATATTGATATTCTGTGTATATCGTTTATATCGAGAATTCTTGATGTTCCGGGTAAGTCTTTTCTGGTTTTGTTGTTCTTTACTTTTTGACTGCAAAATTTTATCAACACTTTCTTTGTTAGCATAATGCGACAAATTTATTACCTAGCTTAATTTCAATTTCTCTGCTTCGATAGGTTAACAAATTTTGTTTCGCCTATACGCAACTTTATTGTGGAATATACGGAAGGCTTCGCAAAGCGAGAATATCGTGTCTAGAGATTTAATATTTTAGCAACGTATTTTTAAGCTGCGTGTACCTATGTTATTTTTAAGCCAGTTGACCATCTGTAAACCCGTTACCACCAACAAACCGCGAGACTCCTCTAGGCAGGATCGCGATTTCGGATACAGCAACACTTTGGCGCTGTTCACAGTTGCCATTTTACGAGATCATTATTTACTAATCGGTTTTACACTTGAAAACACGCGTTATCAATCGCATTATGATTGCTTACTTTTATTAACCCATATACGTGGACACAGGTATGCGATTCGAACGCGGACAAACGCTCGCAATGAAGAAATGAGCGTTTGCGTTCCTGCATCACAGAGCACCATTTAGCGTTGACTAAATACTACGTATGTCGGAGGCAGAACTATTTAACCAAATTTTTACACTATTCAGGTCTTGATTTGGTCTAAAGAACAACCACAATATACGCACATAAGCTCGACTCACGCATACATTAGCATCATTTTAATCCTACAAGCATTTGTCAGTTTTTGAATAGGGTTGAACAACCACTTTCCAGATCGAAAATTTAGTCTTCGTAGCGCAAAGGTGGTCATTAGTCGCGCCAATTTACTCAGATAATTCGCAGCATAATGTTCAACTAAGTGTACTACAAACAGTAGTATTATTACTGAAATATTTAAATCTCAAGCGAATTCAGGCAAGAATAAGTCTATGTTTTCTGTTGTCGTCTGTGACTTGGTAATAGCAAAATTGAACTGGGTCAGATTTTCACATCCACGAGTGCCCTAAGTGAATGCTAACAGCATAAATATAACGGTATTATCTCTCTCACTGTACTAAATAATTGTCAACACCCATTTTCCAGGCGAAAAATAAGTCCAAATTTAAAGCATTATCTTTTGTAACATAACAATTGCTGCGTCAATTTAGCTGAAATGTTCACTTGATTAAAATGTTCATTCTTCACACATAATGTATTGCGTATTTACGTTATAAAGGACGTTGCATGTGACTGCTTTGTTGCTGTAATTTAACTATTATACCACGGTTTATGATAATCGGCAGGGTATATGTGTACCATGTAATAAAAACGAGGCACAGCGTCGCTTTCCAATCTACTTTGTACCCGATGTGTTGCACTGTGCGGGAAAGGCTTAACGAACACGTACTGAGAGACTTGTTCGAGCACACGATTTTAAACTGTGTAGCATACATGCACGAGGTTCGAGTGCTCGGGGGATAGCAGTGCTTCGTGGTGAAGGAGGTGTTCGACCCCCCCCAGGGCAAATCGGCCTGTCGGCGAGGAGTGTTTGTTAAGCCATGCCAGGGCCATTTACGAAATTTTTAGGGCTTAAAATATTTCTTAATTTTTGCCAATTTCCCCAATTACAATCAATTTTCCCCCGCTTTGTCAATTTTCCTCCGATTTTTCCTAAAATTTTCGGCGCGTATTCAACACACGTTGCGCGCAGGAGAGGAAGATGGTAGGTCAACCAATCAGGGGTTCAGCCTTCTCGCCGAGAGGAGGGGGGTGGTACCGACGCCTCAGGGAAGGATAATCCCTCTCTCTATGAGCATGCATGCTGTGTAGCATCAGCGAAAACTATATACTAGTAACTCTATCGAGATTGCGGAACGTAGTGAAGCACGGGTACACCTTTGCGCCTTTTGCATACACAGCCAATCAACTCTCGATAGCATACGTCGATATGCTATATGTGGATATCACACAATACCACCGCACAAGTTAGAACAAAACTACCACGGGCAATAAGTTTCTCATACCCGAAAACCCCCAAGCCCAAGCTATCAGCTTCCCAGGACGTTGCAATAAAATTGGGAATTTTGGGACGATGAACCATAGGGCGTCATACCCTCGTACCAGTGGATCACAGAACAAAACCAACACCGGTATGAGTTTTCCAAGCCCGAAAACCCCCATTAAAACTTATCATCCCTCCAGGACGTCAGAGCAAATTTTCGAAATTTGGGTCGAGGAACCACGAGGGTGCCATACCACAAACCCCATGACCCGTTGCGTTAATCGCAAAACAAAAAAGACATCGGCATTTTTCATTTTACTATGAAATAAAACCAACAAGAGAAAAAATCGAAAGTTAAGATAAAAATAACCTAGCTTCCCTGAAGTGTACTATAAGAGTAAAAACCCTCATTTTGACATCTGACTCAGAACAAAGGGGCCGGCCACGGAGCCGTAAGTCACAGAGTAAAAGCAACACCAGTAATGAATTTACCATGCGCAAAAACCCCAAGTGAAACTTTACAGCCGCCCAGAACGGCAGAATAAATTTTCTAATTTTAGGTAGAGGAACCATGAGGATGCCATACCTCAAACCCGATAATTCCAAAACCGGATCCTTTTGTAACAAAAAAGAGGCATCCGCTTTTATCATTTTACTATGAAATAAAACCAACTAGAGAAAAATATTCGAAGGTTAAAATAAAGATAACCTTGCTTCCGTGAAGGGTGCTAAAATGGGATGAAAAACCCTCATTTTGACCTCTGACACCGAAGCAAGGAGGCACCATGCCCCCATACCCATGGAACCATAGGTCGCAGAAGAAATAAACACCGGCAATGAGTTTCTCATGCTCGAGAATCCCCAAGTGAAACTTTTCAGCCACCCAGGACGTCAGAACAAATTTTCTAATTTTTGGTCGAGGAACCATGAGGATGCCATACCTCAAACCCGATAATTCCAAAACCGGATCCTTTATCGAATAACAAAAAAGAGGCATCCGCATTTATCATTTTACTATGAAATAAAACCAACTAGAGAAAAATATTCGAAAGTTAAATAAAGATAACCTTTCTTCCGTGAAGGATGCTAAAATGGGGTGAAAAACCCTCATTTTGGCTTCTGACCCCGAACCATAGGCGTTATAGCTCCATGGAACCATGGGTCACAGAGCAAAAGCAGCACCGGCAATGAGTTTCCCATGCCAGAAAACCCCCAGGTAAAATTTATAGTCACCCAAGACGTCAGAACAAATTTTCAAATTTTGGGTCGAGGAACCATTGGGTAGCCATAGCCCCGTACCTCAAACACCATAATTCCAGAACCGGAGATTTAATCGAAAAAAGTGGCATCGGAATTTATCATTTTACTATAAAATGAAACCATCCAGAGAATAAAATTCGAATGCTAAGATAAAAATCACCTTGCTTCCGTGAAGGGTACTAAAATACGGTAAAATGGGGCAAAAACCCACATTTTGACACCTGACCCCGGAACCAGACCCAAAAAACGCTCGGGCTATACAGGTTCAAATGAACCCAAGATCATAGAAATCGGTTAAGTTGTTCCCGAGTTACGGCCGATCACACACACACAAACACACACAGACGGAATTTAAAGATTTCACCCCTGCAACACACAATCTCCACTACGTTCTGGCAATTTTTGTTTAGGAATACCTTTATTTAGAACTTAAAACGTTAGTGTATCGTGATTTAACAAAAATTATCTCGGATATTTTAATGCAAAAAGAACCTGGTTTGCACATATATTTCCTATCAAATCGCTGCGCAGGCGCTCCACTGTGTTTACCTACCTGCTAGAAAATATGGTCATCCAAAGGTGTTAAAGTGAATTTTTGATGCAGTGTTATTTGAAGGTTTTCAAAAAGGTTTTGATATATAATTCTGAGTAAAAACTTTGAACTTGTCAACGCACTTTTAATCAAATTATTAGGTCAGAACAATCAAACAAATTTAATTAACTAATAACCATAAAATCTTTTTTATTTGCCTTAACAGTGTATAATATTTTTAAAACATTCTGATAATACCACATCAAAAGTTCATTTGACCACCATGGAGTGACCATACGATCCAGCAGGTTGCTAACCACAGTGAGTTTGTAGTTTTTTGCCTTATGATTGTTTGTTAACATTATCCTAGCTGTGCAAAAGATTGTCATATGTTGCGTAAACATGTTCATATGGATTAGGGGGTCACTCACACAGGTTACCCGAACCCACCACCGCTGGAGACGAAGTATGCGCCGAAAACTCAAGGTGCTGTTCGCGGCGCCAAAGGCGCCGCACTACTTTTCCTCCCCGGCCGCCCGGACCCTCCCCTCCCACCCACCAAGGAAGCCGACCACTCCCCTGTGACTGTGGACCTCGAACCATGTATGATGCTTTCCTTTTGTAATTGCAGCGTTTTCACACTCACGGACTGACTCTCCACCATTGAAATATTATGCTGCAAACATGATCTTGCTGTTTCCTATGAACTAAACGAAAGTTTGTTTTGATTTATTAAGTGGAAATTATAATTTCGAAAGCGCTTTAGCAACTTCTTCGGTCAAAAATATGATTTAAATAGAATTTATTGCAAACATATTGGCTTTACCGAAACCCTAAAATTGGTCTTACAAATAAATATATTTATAAGTTTTAAAACAATGTTGAGTAACAGAGTATTAGCCAGTAACGAATAAACGCGAAAAGCTTAACTGGTATTATGAAGTCACGAAACTGCCGCTGAATTTATGGAAATCGTGGAGCACAAAAATGTGCACACAGCACAACATCGAGTCCTTCTGGAACAAGCACAAGCGTCGCACCAAGGCCATGGCTGGTGGCAAACGAGCTTCCTGCATTGGTAAATGCAGGAGTTCATGCGGAGGGATAGGTTTCACCATGCACCATTCGAGTCTATATGCCAGCACATCGGCGATTTATATTTTTTGAAGCAAATAGAGCTCCTTGTGTCCCAACAGCCCTATCAAGGGCTACTTAATACAGTAAATGAGGTTGGTGAACTTGGTTAGGAAAATGTCCAGGAGCTCACATTTGGAGGTGAAATTGTCCAAAAGCTACAGCTAGGGGGCAGATTGTCCATAAGATCCTGAAATATAGAATTCCAAACCTGCTCAAGCTTTCGTTCACGAAATTTGAGAAAATTCGCAATTTTTACACTAAACCCACAATCTCTGCATAAGAAAAGGACCACCGCTATTAATATGTTGTAAAAAGCATATTAGTTTCCAGTGGTGTGACTTTTACTACTTATGGCAAAACTCAAAGTTAAACAACGCCATGATGTTGATGCGATAATAACCTGATTGCCTGAGTAGCTGAGACAATAGATATGTTGCGAAAGTTTTATTTAGATAACCTTTTGAAACAACACTCTGTCGAATGTCACGCTAGCAACGGCGGTGTTATCTGTGAAAAGCGCCACACATGGTGTTTAACACCAGAATTTAGTACAAACGATACAAACGATGTGACAGTGCCTGCACTTCATCAGCCCGATAGCTCAATTACTGACGACTATCTTGCGGCGTACTATTCGTTCCACTGTCAAACGTATCAATTCGGTGAATACTGCCAGCGGTAAAGTTCAATATTGTTATTTTATTGAAACGGAGGGATCGGAGTTTCCACAGATGACGCTAGTGAAAAATCGTGAAAAGTACTATTGTTTGTCTGTCTCTATATATTTATGGATAGATTTCGACAAAATTTTTATGTTCGATAGCAAAGGACATGACCATGTACCCTTTAGTTGAACCCGAACAGCTCCAACTCCATATTTCAGGTCAAAATGGCAAAAACTAAGGGTTCTTTGGCAAATCTGGCCTAACGGATATCAGTGTTTTTCCAGCCCTTATCCCGCGACACCGGCTTCGTATGGAAGACCGCCACCTAAATGAGCTTGCCGAGATCTACAACATTGCTGATCACTTTTTGCAAAACAACTCCATGGGGCTGTGGCCCAGAAAATGTTTCGTCGATACTTTTACCAGCAATAACAATTTCTCAAATTTCATCATGTTATTGCGTATTTTACCTTACAGCGGGTGCCTTTTAGATTATCAAGCACGCCGGACAAGATGGTTTTACTATCGACAGTCCGATTTAACTGTGTTATAATTTTTGTTGGGTTTCAATGATTTTCAGGTCGGCGAACTGATTTCCAAAATGTAGTGCGTTTCCATCTGTTTCTTCGTGTATTGCGTGCAGGGTATCAAGGATGGTCTATATATAATTTTTTCTGAACGTTGAGTACAATGACTGGGTTATCTGCAGTTCAGTGTGCATAATTCATGCTTTTCCATGGGTTTTCAATGGGTTTAGGTTCGGTGAACCCGATTTACAGAATATAGTCTGTCTTCAGTTGTTTGGTTTATGTATTGCGTTCAGGGCTTCAAGAATTGTCCATATACGCTCTTGAAAAGTTGAATACGTTGGTTTGATTATCTAGAGTCTAGCACCAATATTTAATGCATTTTCAGACGTTTCCATTGGGCCTGTGGTCAATGAACCCGATTTCCGGAATATACTCGAACTTCAATGGTTTAATGTACATTAAATATAGTCTACATAGAGTTTTTTGGTAGGATGAATAGTATGGTATAGTTATACAAAGACTAGCAAACAATATTTCAGGCAGTTCCATAGGATTTGATGTGTATAGGGTTAATGATCTTGATTTTCAGGATATAGTCTGTCTTTAGTAGTTTGATCATGTAGTGCGTACAGGGCACCAAGAGCAATCTATATAGGTTTTTGATGCGCAGCACACGATTGTTTGATTGTATAGAGACCAGCACAAATGCTTGATTTACTGTAACTTGTTTTCTTTATGTATAGGCTAGCGTCATCGAGGTTTTGGGCTTTCAATGGATGCAGGATTTTCAGAGATTTTGGGTTGGTATATACATCAAAAACAGCGATTACACAAAATGATAACTTAAAAGTTAAACCACGGTCGTTTAGGTTCTAAACAGTAGGTCACACTATACATTAATTTGGCCGTTGGTGCTTTTTGTTTGACGTATTTCACAAAAGATCGACTGTTACGTGTGCAAAATTGCCTTTAGTGATGGGTGAACGACTGTGGTTAGAAGCTGATGGTAGTCTCCTCTAAATTGGTTCATCAGACAATGAGTCCTTTTTCAAATACAGATGTTAAAACAGCTTTTTTATCGAAAGCGGATTGTTTCATAGTTAAATTACATAGATACCCGGATTTAACTTTATGTTTTATAACTTAAATTTTTCCATCGATACTACGTTTACCAACCCAACGGTCTCAGCGTAGCATCTTGTATAATATACGTGTAAACTGCTGGTTGCACATCAGGCTCACATTAAAAAAATAAGTGCGATAATATAAAAAATTGATGTTGCTAACCCAGCTGTCTTAGCGCAGCTCCAATAAATGTTCTTCGGTTTTTGTTCTCCGTGGCGGTGTAAAGTAAATTGTATGAAATGCCGCTCTCAGTACAATCGTACTATGGTTGAAAATTAGCTTTACTCGTTAGGTAACGCAGCCTATCCTGTGCTATTCACTATTCGTTATTCTGTCGCTACGAGAAGATAAACTTCAGCGAATGATAATGTGGATAAATTTAAAAAAACATCACTCATACTGATTCCTGACCCACATCAATATAAGCTATCTTGACAAACAAACCCACAGACCATACCTAAGACCTGCCTTTAAATCCTCAGCCAGGTACAGCGATGTGCGCCAACAGCATGGCACAGTTAATTACATACTGTTTACATGCTTGCGTATGTGTGCTTGTTATATGCAATCCTATAGTAACGCAAAAAGCACTGTGCCACAAGTACCAAGGTGAGACCATAAGATATACAACTTTTATCTTATTTTATGACTCATAGAAAGCAATAAAATCCTGTGCAAAAATCAGAACATTGCTCAGAACTGCTTAGGAAAGTGAACATTCAACCTGAATGAAATATGCAGTTTAGACATGATCACACACGCACGTAGTAAAACTTTTTATCGTCTGCTTTATATATCTAGCCAGAAAGTTGTAGTGAACTGAGCAGACATCAGACAGAGTTTAGAAAAGCGCTCTACATATTATGTTGAGGATGGTGGCATAATGATCGGGCTACATTGTATAGGGAAGAATGGAAACACAGGTCAAATTGCAATATATAATGTCCTGTCATAAATGTCAAATACGATTTAGATAGATTTTTCTCCAAACAAATTGATTTTAGAGATTCCGGTTTGAACAAATATTTTCTCGTGAGTCATGATACAGTAATAATCTTCAAGCAATATGTTACTCGTAAGTTCACATTCCCAGTGAAAATAGCGGACACATCTTTTCTCTTTTTACGAAGCTACATATGACATGAGAAAATTTTTAGATATAGTAATCCGAAGCATCACTCACAAACTGGCCCAAAGCTTCCGTAGTATGTAATGAAATTTTGTTAGTAATAAATGTATGCCGTCTAATATTGTATGCACTGTGCAAATTTTCGCCAAATGCGGCAACGTATGGTCATGTTACAGACGAAGAGACCAAAGTTTGTGTATATATTTTTGCCCTAAGCATCAGTTTTGCGCTCTTCACTGCTCCACAACAAATATTATAAACGAAGCAATAAGTTTAGTATGTACGTGGCACTTAAATTCATATCCTGTGTGAAAATTTCTGTCAAAACGATCATCATTACGAAATTACGAATCATAACTTCTGAAATTTTGGCTGATTTAGGCATGCAAAATGTGTTACTCAACACTGGAATCTTAAAGGGTCAAATTACAGATAAATACATATAAATGAATACATATGGATGCTAACTCTTTATCATATCAAACAGTACAATATTGCCAAAATCCGTCTATACAACTGTAAATTATAGCTGTTGCAACAGAGTTTTTTATTTTAAATACAAGCTAAAACCAGCTGTATAATGACCTTGGATCCGTAAGACCCGGTGGTAATAATACATATCAATCTGTACTATTATATATGCAAATATAATTGCTAACCGAGAAACACATGTTTGGCATACAGGAACATAATCTTTTGTAAAAGTAAAAAAAAACTGATCGTCTTTATCTTCTAGTGAAAAAATGTTTTTCGTGCCTTTACTAATTTTTCTAAAATCATGTCTCTACAACTACATTACATAATTGTGCTGTGTATCTCATTTCAGGCGATGCAAAAACTATGAATTCGGCGAGTATCGATGCACTGAAGATGGCTTCAAGCTGTGCTCTCCGTTCTACTACGGACCCAATTGTACTGTTAACTGTGAGCCGCCGAATGACGGATCGTTCACTTGTGACAAGGTAAGATCATCACAATAAATATTTTTTTAATTTTATGTCATTTATATAGTAATAAAATGGCTTTATATCTATACGAGACGCGGCGGTCGGCGAAGTCCTAAATACCGTGAGAATTGGACCTTAATTGGCGCTGTTGCAAAACCAGGTAGTGCACGAAAACAAAAAGGCACACGACATAATGAGCCTAGCCGAGCGCTTCAAGATATATAATTAAGAAACGAACAGAAATTCCTTTGAATTGCCGGCGAAACACCTGTAGTGTGGAAATAAGCAAAAGTAGTAGAATTCAAAGGCGTTGCTACCGGAATAAATATTCCCTGCAAAACACGATTATTGGTTATCCTCCTTTTCTATAAAGCTGTAGTTTAATGACTAACTCCTTCTCCACACCTCCACCACCCATCCATCTCCAAGACCATCTACGCCCCTTGAGCTGGCGGAGCTTGGACACCTCTGATATATATGTAAATCTGATATATATGGTACACTAAGAATGCTTCGCCTTGATCGTGATGTATTCCATTGGTTTGTAAAACTTTAGTGCTCTGTATAATCGCGCCGCATTGACCATCCTACCGAAGCATGATAAGATTGTCTATATGTCAAGGACAAACCTATGACAGCTTCTAACGATAAATCAAGCTTAGACTACGTGTTTTACACGTGTCGTTGCATGTTGTACTGGAGCTACTATATTTACTCATCGTAGAGAGCAATTGATGTTATCATAGACAAGCTAACATAATGTAATACAGCAAATCGACATGAATTTAATCACAAATGCATTTCGCAACAACACAATCCCATGGGAGTCATACTAATATAATTTGGTGCAATTTCCATGGGTTTCGTTCTGTTCGGAACATATAAGCCAAATCTCTCCAGCATTTATCAAGCTACGGACGATAACTGGAATGGACTCGGTTTAGTCTCTACAGCACTAGCAGATGTAGGGCATTATCCCTTGACGGAAAACCACGTATTCTATACTAAAGTGCACTGAGAAACTCTCAGGAAGATCAGTCAAGGCAGTGTCGAACTACGTATATATCTCATAACAAGAATTTGGTTTAGTTTTGGACTAAAATGTCAGTATTGACGTCTGGCTCATTATTTGAAACTTCTATTAGAATGAGGCTAACATTTATATATGGTTAATGATTTATTTTTTGCAGAAACTCGAGCCAAATCGGGCCACTCGGCTTAAGTTACAAACCCAAACAACCAAATTTAAGCACAATGAGGTATGAGCAGAAATATAGTTTTACCGCAAGTCGCCAATTGGTACAGATACACAATTTTTTCAAAGAAACATCACTGCATCCTGACGAAAAAAGATCCACGTCCACTAAAATGTACCGGAATTATAAATTTTGCAATAAAACTGTTGTGTTTAGTAAGAAAAGATAAATTATTTTAGCCACAACCAAATATGGAATTACCGCGGTGTGTCGCGTTAGAAAAGATGAGCCGTTTGTAACAGATTTATCATGTCGTTTATCAGGCTTTTGTTTTTAATCACTATATAAGAAGAATCTTGTCGTATAACTCTAAAACTGTCTATTACTGCTTGGTCTGAGGCAGCAATTCATATCACACACCGTTTCACACGCTGCTCTTTTATGTCAAGAACCCAAAATTCCAAAACTACTTTGTTTCGCCACCAAATCAAAAAAACAAACTAAAAAGTTTTTCAACGTAACACATGCTGACAAGATTACAATCATCGTATTGGGTCCTTGCATCAGGCGCTAAGGCCATCATAGCCAGCCCGATACTTAGGCAATGGCTTACTGAGAGTCATTTTGTCAGCTCCGTGAAAAGAGGATATATACATTATGTAAGCCGAATTACTATATCACTTGTTAACAAGGAATGAATCAGCCCGAGGTTTGAAAAAGACAAAGATAATTTTAGGTTCCATTTACCTTTGAGCTTACCTACCTACTTAACATTGATCTTTGGAAATATAACAGTATATATCTATATCTAACCACTATAAGTACAATACGTATAGTGTATAATAGCGTATATTTGTATCTAGCCAGCATATATGCATATATAATGTATACATAATAAGCACACATATACGTAAATATATATAGTATAACCAATCAATAATTCAGAAACTGATAAGTTATAGCCACGATAAAACAAGTATACCTAATTATTAGTCTTGGTGCTTAAACATGGGTTCTACCTTATCTAGACCTAATTTTGCTGAGCCAAACAACAGCCTTAATCAGTTGTCTTCGAATTTCTTACATTATGGTTTAAATATTAATCACTGTTTATTCTTACCATGCTAAGGGAAAAAATTAGAGCTATATATATGTCAGATATATATTTTTCATATAAACCATTATATTATAACTATTAAACATTAATAATAGGAGTTTTACTCGGTTTTTCCATTTTATTTGCTTGTATAAGTGTTGCATTCAAGGGTCATTCCAAGTGTATATATAGGGTTTGTATTTAGTTGTTCGAACGATCAACTGAACTTGGTCGAAACGATGAATTGTTCGAAAAGATACTGATTTCGCTCGAAATCTTTTGTTTGTCTGAGTAAAATTACATAAATTAATCGCAAGCTTTCGTTGTTTACATAGAATTACACAAATTAACAGATTTAATATAATTAAGGAATATTCAAGAATCACTTAGACTCACTGCACTGAAAGGGTGTCACCAATTTTTTATGCTGTCCAGATCTACGTTTCGCATTCATTAGCGGGCAGAGACGGTAGTTGTGAAATTTCACTCTAATGTCCAGAACATGCTTGCATATGTACTTCTTCATGTTTCTGAAACAGCTACAGATCCAAGAATCGGCGAAGTTGCGAACAAAATAGAATGACGTTAGAAAGGCAGCTATTATTGGCAGTCGAGTCGAAGCGCAAAACAAGTACAACCATCGATCTAGACTAATCCCTTGCCTACTGCAACGACCTTATACAGTCCCGTCGCTAAAATCTATTGCTTTTTGTGTAGCTTCGCTAACAAAGCAGACATATGTAAGATAAATAAGTTGATTATCATAATGATTTGAAAAAATATGAAATCAGTCTGATTAGCTCTTAGTTCATTACTCGGTAAGAAAAATTTCCAAAAATTTTCCAAAGCTCAATAGTTGATGCAAAGCATTGTGTTTCTTAATTTTTGCATTTATAGATTCAAAGCCATTATTAATGGAAGAATAATGCGTGAATAAACTTTGGTGACCCCGTCAGCCATCCTATTTTGTCATTACCGACATCGAATCGTAAACCCTTGTTGCACCAAAAAGGCTTAATTTCATTCGCTTTTTCGCTAACAGAAAATTGGCAAAATCAAATCCAAGTGCCAGAAATTAGACCTTGTGCTCGAATGGAATTTCGGCGATTTCAGTTTGCAGAAATTCTATTCCCTAATACCTTATCATTTTAATTTGGATTATTCAGTGTTCCTGAACAAACTTAATGCAAAGGTGACATCACGGCCAAATCGACAAATTTTCGTTCTCAAAAATTTGGGTAATTTTACTTTGTTACGGAACGCTATTTGGTTAATTGAACTTCGGCGTAAAACTGTTCGCGAACACAGCGCTCGCGATTGAAATCTATCCATTTTGTCTTTGCGAACAGTTTTACGCCGAATTTCAATTAATGCGTGAGTAAACTTAACCTGTGCCCGCTGACTATCCTATTTTGTTATTTGGAAAAAAAATTGTGTTACCGAACGCTATCAACTCAAGCAAAAATTTGCTGTTTTGTGTTCGCGAACATTAAAATTGTTTGCGAACGAAATTTTATCGCTTTTGAATTACCGAGGGTTATGGTCGCGAGCATAATGACAAAATACAGGACCCTTTCGTTTATACCGTTGCATTTACATTGAATGTGTTCGCGAACACAGACGAAACCTAAGTTAAAACTAATAGTTGTCATAGAACTGTTATTGGCCCGATTGCGAATCACTACTTCTGGGCTAGCAATGAATCGAATCCCCTTTCTCTTGTTCGCTAACAATGGATGTGGATTCGGCATCGGGTTTTACAAAATAGGTTAGTTAGTGGGCGCAGTTTAAGATTCGTCGCGCATAACCAAAAAGCGTTCCGTAACAAATCTTATGCAAAAATACAAAATAGGATGGTTGGCGGAATCACCTTAAGTTTACTCGCGCATAATGTGACGGACAGTATTATTACCAGTAACATATATTATTAGTCCACTGTTTACTAATTTATGAGAAGAAATTATATATTATTTCATTATCAGTATACCCCCATTTAGCGACTAACAATTCCGCTTCAACATGGAATAAACCAGGCAACGGTGTATTTTAAAGCAAACGTATGTGAATCTAGCTGGTTCGAAGCATGTCTTGGAAATTGGTTCCCTTTATTATTATTCAGTGACGCAACCGTGTGGGCCCAGCACATTAAAATACAGCATTATAAAACCCTGCTTAACCGCTACACTAACTGCACCGCTCACTCATAACGTAATCGGGAGCAAATTGGCCAAAACCAAGAAGTTACAATATAACGCTGATAGTACTGAACAGTTCTGTAAATCTATGTGTACATTTGTCTGATGAAACTATAGATATTCCTGTTGCATGAAACTGGCTAAAAAGGTCTTATATGCATGTTACCAATAAAGGATAGTCATTCTATAAGGCCTTCTAAGTGCAATTGATATGTAAGTGCAATTGATATGTATAAAATTACGACGACATACCCGTTTCAATAAGAATGGTGTCGTCAAAAAATGAACGAATCATCTGATTCATTGCAACGAAAGCAGGGTAGAACAAATGGCTAATGAGGATAGGCAGGAACAGCGCTATTGTTTGAACTCCATACGTCAGCGTCTAACGCGTGCAAGTTTGCAGGAAATCTGGATGCTGTGCGGCGACAGTAAGTAACACAATTCTGCTGTTGTTTTGTTGGGGAACTGGTAATCTTTCAACTGCTAAAGCTTTCTCTAATGACTTACTGGACCGTCGTTTCGGAAACCATGGTAAATTTGCACTATTGTCGCTTGCCGTAATATCGACATCGATTATACTGCGTTCCGCCATAAAGTTTCGATGTAACCACCTTATTTAACTTAACATAATATTGAACAACCGACAAGATTTCGAAGTTACAAACTTCCATAAACTACATTCTTAGCACGAACCATGAAATGATGATACTGCCATACCTATTTATGTTTTAACTGACTGATTTAGCGTGACATTAATTTATCTTGTTTGTATAATTTGTGAACGATGATGGATGGCGACATAACAATCATTTTATATGATCACTATAACATTCGCTGCGATAAAATATATAAATTTTCAAACAACTTTACCAATTCTCTCGAACAGCTTAATTACCTTTATATGTATCTTTTCCAGGGCGCGCATCCATTATTTTCCGTTTTATTATGCGATGCTTAATATATATTCACCATAATTCGCACAATCTCAGAAGAAACTGAAGCTGTAAAATAGTAATTATAATGTAAACTTAAGCCAAAATATAAAATTTGACAAACTCTAAAAATGATTAATTCTATTTTAAGATGAGAATATGAGCTGGCCGACTTTAGATCATATGAAGAATAAAGTGGTATACACTATCTGTCACCATCAGAGCGCACGCTGGCCTCAAATTGTGTAACATGAAATCACTGGAAAGATAATAAATGTTTAGCACCACGCTAAGGAGATATGTGTACAAAAGTATTCGTTATGACGCGGTAGAGAGCGCATTCGATCCTGCTACCTGGGTCACCGTAAGTTGATCTTCGAATAGGCCACAAAGACAATAAGTATAAACTGGATGTAAAATACATAATAAAATATTATTTTAGTATATATTAAAATTTGCAATCTACTATAAAAAGTTTCCGAATTGTCCTTTCGCGCTTTGCGGTCAAAAAATTTGTAGTTTTTGGTTGATTTTAAATTCTACATATTTCGTTAAAGATCAAAATTTTGTTTTAGTATTTGATTTATTTATCGCTATACCGTCAAAACAATCGTTGTAATGCTAGCAATTATTTGCAGCAGCATTATATGATATATAAGTTAAAATCCGCACTGTATACGGCGGACGGTGTCGATTACCGATTCCCTAGTTTACTAGCTTTTCGATGCATCCGAGGTGTAGAATGGTAAATAGAAGCCACAAGTGGCACTCCAGCAATCGGTGACTTTCGCACGTATTCCAGTCACGTTTGCTATCCCGGGGCGGGGGAGGATGGCAGTATGTGTCAGTCCAGGCCGCAATCGAACATTCTCTCTCAGATGAGTAAATGTGCCTTAGATAATAGATACATAGGTATTCACAAAGCGTAGGATGCTAGCCCCCAAGGGCCGAACATATCAAAGCCATATTCACCCCCCTTACTGACCCTGCGTTTCATCTGCAAGTACGCCAAGCGTACGGAAAATTTGAAAATTGTAACAGTTATCAGCAAATTACACCAAATTTTACATGCAAATTTTATAAAATTATCAAATAAAACATTTGAAAAGCATACTTTCCCACACCCAAATATGCAAATTTTAGCAAATTTTTAGCAATTACACGTTTCCAAATTCTACCCTCCTCCACCAGCCGTGCCATTCTAGTAATATGTGGTAGTTCGGGCAATTTTGCGCTGTTTTAGTTAAAACGAAAAAAGTCTTTCTTTTCACGAATAGCTTGATCTACTCCATCGTGGTCGCACAACTGGGACCATGCTCATTCGAACGAACCATTCACGCCGCTGTGCGCTGCGATAGCACTATAATAATAGTATTAATAATAGTAATCATAATCCATCAGTGCGACCTTATTATGGTGAGATAGGTTTTTAACAAAGCTACGATACGATTATAGTTGTCAATGTAGTAGTTGAATATCTAATAAACAACCGTGGAGTTTTTTCTCCAATTCGGTGTCAAATGACACAGACTATAACTAGTATATGAAACACTATTTATTTCATAGAAATACTATACCTTATCAAGTTTTTGTTCCCTATAACGGCGGGACAACTTGACATGAGTGGTGCAGAATTAATAATTCATATTCGATCATAAGCCCAGAGAAGGCATAGGTTAGGTTCGGTTCGGCTTAGGTATAGATAGACTCAAGCTTAGCCTTAGCCTCACGTTTAAGCGATTAAAAAATTATGCGATCCACCATTTGGGAGTGGGAAGACTAGACATGATACGGCACGGGACATAAAATTGGCATGGTCCAATATAATTGTTCATTGTTATATTTTTTGTTTTGGCTTCAAGTTTCGCTGCAATACATATATAATGTTAGATTATGGATGCATTTTGCTAATTTTGAAATTTTTCGCTAAATGAATTACTAGGATTACATGTAAGTGGTTGAACAAATCCACGTTCAGACGTATAAAAAGTCTGTGAGCCAAATTGTGTAGGGTTTAAGGGTGACTTGTTGCTATAGAAGCGTTTATTGTTACAGTTACCCTCAGTCCAGTCATGTGTATTATGGCTTTCTGTAGGTTTAAATAAAAATTTTAGCCCCACAGCGGTTCTATGATTATAGACTATGATACAAGAGTAAAAATAAAAAACTGCAACCTTTTATTACGAAGTTGTACCAAACTAAAATAAATCTGTAGAGCTAACAAAACATTTGCCAATATGTTATGTGAATAACATTTTATCTTATAGTTTTATATGGCAATAGTCACATAGTGAGTGTATGAGTTTCATTTTCAGAACCATGGCATGGCGGTTCTTGTCAAGAAACATATCACTCTGAGTTTATTGTCACCTCCAAGAAGTTTTTACAAGTTTGCCTCAATACAAAATCGGAAATCATCTTTAAATGCACAACGTGGGTTTTACAACCAAAATATTTTGCAGTACATACATTATCATTTCGTTGCATAATAATTTCCTTCACGCTAATCAGAAAACCTTAATTCAATTATAAGTTCATTCCTACAACTTTTCACTCGTTTTCAGTCGAGTCATGTGTGCAAACTTAGTAACAGTAACATATGAGTATGTACATATATATCGTAGGTATCGATAGTGGAGGCATAGGAAGGTCGCCCCCTAAGCGTAGGACCCCTCGAAGGCTCCGCACCCCCTCCTGCGCCAAAACGCGCGCGGCGAAAAAGATTTAGCAAAAAGCCGCAAAAAATCGGTGTAAACTCTGCGAAAATTCGGGTAAAATTAGCAAAAATATCGACAGAGGAGCGGAGGTCAACTTCTCTCCCACGAAGACCTGCCATGCCGAAGAATTTCCCATCCCCGCCCACAGTCTACCCTCCCTAAGCCTACGAACCTTCGTCACCTATGACATATGAGTTATATTTAAAAATTGCGAAAGCCATCTATTTAACTCATGTCTTTAAATGAATTTTCATACTATAGATTACTACATTGATTTTAGCTTTAGCTTGTTTTCCTACATCATGTAATGGAGCATCAGGGGCGTAGCGAGAAGGGGGGTGCGAAGGGGGGAGGTGGCCTCTCCCACTTTGCACTCACAAACGTGAAAAAATTTACAGATGCGGTTATAACAAAATGATTGAAAATGACCGCCCAACCCCCTCCACTTTTGAAGGGCTTGCAATGGTCCTGCGCAGCACGATTTCTTAAAACATGAAAAATATATGTTTAACGTAGGTGTTCAAAAAAGAGGGGTTATCCCCCTAATGAATAGCCCACCACGAAGCTATATTTATCTACTTTTCGAGGTACCGCCGCCTTCCACATCAGCCGGAACCATCTATCTACCTAAGGCGACGATGGACTTTGGACAAATATGACTAAAATACAGACTACAAAAGGTATTTCGAATTTTAAATTACCTCAGGACTCATATTCTCAAATAATTCTTTCATTACACGTATTGCAACTTATCGCCATCATGTTTCTAGTCTTATTGTTTGGTTTTGGTTTTTCGGCTTAGGCGCAAACCAAAGCGGCCGTGGGGTTATATTATCCTGTTGTTGCAACTTATTGCTTAACCTTGTTGAAGTTCATTTTTTAGATTTTATCTTTTTAAATAAGAAAAATTTCCTATAAGACACAGTATTTTTAAAAAATATTCATGAAAATAATTTTACGCGACCATCAAAGTTGGAATTTTGAGATTTTACCTAACATCATCTTCCATCGGAATTGAAATAATAAACCTAACCTACATTCACGGGCGGTGACCCTGAGGGAGAGCGGGGTCTCGAAGGCTATAGCCCCCACCCCTCCCTCCAACATTTTGAGCCGTTTGAATTCTTTACTGGAATAGTCATATTTTGTACCAACCCTAAACATGTCTCTGTAGAGGTAATTGGCGTTTGAGTATATCGTTCGGTTCATAGTTTGTAAAATCAGCCATTTAAAGCAACTTATATTTAGTAGCTTGAATAGTACCAACCCTAAACATGTCTCTGTAGAGGTAATTGGCGTTTGAGTATATCGTTCGGTTCATAGTTTGTAAAATCAGCCATTTAAAGCAACTTATATTTAGTAGCTTGAATAGTGCTAAACTCTAATATGGATATCAGAGAGGCTTTTCCGCCAGCCTAAAAACGGGGTTGATATTCTATATTCGTAAGCGCACGCACGTTGTTAGGGTGCAGAATGGCTTTATAAGTAGTTCGTCCGCTGAAACAGCTCAACCGCGTGACTCAGTCCCCAAACCTTGCGTTTTATGACAATATAAAAACAGTGAGTAAAACCATAAACTACATACAAAGTTTGCGATGCCACCAAGGGATCAGTAGTCTTATCGAAGCAACATCACTGGCTACAAAGGAATATCATTTCGATCCTCTGGTAATCCCAAGGTTCATTAGACCGCCAGGAAAGTACTCCGGATCCTCGGCGCCGCACAAGTTTGACAGTGTTGAATTTTATAGGAGCTCTTATTATCCTCGCATTGTCTATGCATGCAACCAAATATTTTAGCGCTTCAATTCAAATTGGACGTCCGGCTCGAAAATATATTCTACACTGGAAAAGATAATAAGGACGTTGAGTGGCGCAAGGACTTGGTGTACAATACCCCGAACTAGACTATAATCTCTTGAAAAGTCAGCTATTGATGTTCCGAAAAGACCTGAAAGTCTGCAACTTGCATGACTGCAAGGATGCATTACTCAAGCTCAACCCGGCGAAAAGGTTGTTATACAACCAGGTGGAGTCGCTCTTAAAATTAGTGCTTGTCTACCCTGTGTCGTCGTGTGGACGTGAACGATCGTTTAGTTATTTGCGGTGGGTTAAGACAAGGCTTCGTGGTACAATGACACAGAAGCGACTAAATTATTTGGTGGTTTGTTGCGCACATAAAGAGCGTTTAGATAGAGCGCCTGACATAGACATCGCGCGAAGGTTTGCTGGTAGTACTGAGAACAGAACAGAAAGATTGTATTTGGATATTTGTGAATGTTTATTGCTCTGTTTTCAATGTGTTTGGACTCTCTTTCATGTTTTGTGCGTAAATGCTATGTTCGAAACTTTTTATATTACGTGGCAATTTTGTTTTAAACCTTTTGGAACCAGCGGAGTTCAGCCCTAAACATTTTTCATAATTCGTCGCGCCTGCCTACATTTGGAAAATATATATTTTATCACACATATTTTTATCAATAAACGGGTAAACGGCGGGAGTAACTATGACTCTCTTAAGGTAGCCAAATGCCTCGTCATCTAATTAGTGACGCGCATGAATGGATTAACGAGATTCCTACTGTCCCTATCTACTATCTAGCGAAACCACAGCGGTGGGAACGGGCACCGAGAAGTCGGCGGGGAAAGAAGACCCTGTTGAGCTTGACTATGTTGACATGTACGACTTGAGAAGCATAGCATATTTTCCATCATCACCATATTTATAAGCAGGTTCATACAGATGTCGATTTATTTCTCACAGGTCTTCTGCTTCCGGAACCTTCCTGCCTAGCCGTCAATAAGGACATAATTTATCCTTTAAGCGGGTTTAACCGGTATTTTCAAAATTTTTGAAAAAGATTGCTGCCGGAACTACTCAAAACCTAACAAGGCCGTAAGGCAACAAACTTTTGTAAGTTAGAATTTTACTAACACATAATTTTAGAAACTAAAGCGTAGCTTCCGGAACGTCAGGGTTTGGCAAAATAGTTCGAGAGATGAAAACTGGGTTTACATAGTGAGGACGAAAAGCATCACACTTTTCTAAAGAGGTCATCGTTATGTATGTAATGTACTCCTGACTCCTAGTGTGGCTCTGTAATCTTATTATATTTTCAAATGAAATATGTAATAAAAGTTCAGTAAAGGTTAAAATTCTTAAATATCACAACTTTGATACGCTTCAGTGGAACTCTGGTATAAATATGACTTCGTTTTATTATTAATATATCTAGATAAAATAACAAACTGACCTGTTTTGAAATTTTTAGGCATCAGACTTCATGGTTACGGTCAGTTGGTGCAGATTTATAGTTATTTATGTCTACGTTAACACTCCGATATTTTAAATACATTTGTTTACTGTGAGAGAACCTGATTGAACAGTTAAACATATTTTTTTCTGAAACTGAAATTATTTTAAAGAATATTTTGTTGAAATTTACAAATGTTATAATATATTAAACAAACAAAATGATTGCTATATATAATCAACCTTTTCATTTGAACTCTTTAATGCCTGAATTTGTGTATCGTCCAACGGTGGCACTATACATGCAAACATTAGATGGCACCATATTATCGAACATTATTGCAAGAGACGTACGCAAATCACTGAGCTGCATGGGGTCTTGAATTTGTTGATTAAGAAACCTCGCAAAGTGATCGAATAACAGCGCAGCGCACGAGCGAACTCAGTGGACTTAGCACCATATTATTCGGCTAGACGTTCGTTAAATGGCTAAACGCGCCCATATGTGGCATGGAATCCTTATGCATTTGAAGACAGAGCCTATTGAAAAGAAATGACACATGACCTGCATGCGAACCTTTCAATGCTTGACTTTCGCATGTAAAGAACATCATTGAATAACACAAATGGAACGACGCGACAAAAGTAATTTCGGTTGGGTTGATCTGCCTCGTGAAAGAGGACAACTTCGTCCGGTAAAATATAACTAGTTTGCATATGGCATTGGGTGTTTTCGGTAAACCGCTTGGTATCACATTCCGCGCAATTTTCAGCATCACTGGTTCAATATATTGAAAAAACGCAATTGAATAATGTAGGTACATAAACATGTCCATAATTGCCCTAAACTTAAAATATATGATATATATTGAATGCAACCCTGGTATGGCGAGGGATGAAAGTGTAGGGCTGATTAAACTAGAAACAATTAGAATAAAGAAATGACAATCACTAGGATTTTATTTTTCCAAGAGTTTTTCATTTTCGCGCAATTTTCAGCATCACTGGTTCAATATATTGAAAAAACGCAATTGAATAATGTAGGTACATAAACATGTCCATAATTGCCCTAAACTTAAAATATATGATATATATTGAATGCAACCCTGGTATGGCGAGGGATGAAAGTGTAGGGCTGATTAAACTAGAAACAATTAGAATAAAGAAATGACAATCACTAGGATTTTATTTTTCCAAAAGTGCGGTTGAACAGTACACTAGACCCTAAAATTTCTCAATAACGAGTTATTAAAGTTTTCTATTGTTTAGACGTTATGAAAATTAGATATATCTAGGCAAAAGCGGAACAGCGACAACATTTGTATATTGATATGGGGCCCAAGTTTGCTTGACAGACTTTACGATATGCGACTGCAAACATTATCAAGGCGCTTCTATGGATAGTGCGGCGACGGACGGTCCCTGCTCCGTGGGTGATATAGTCTTACATACTTGCGGATCCACAACTCAAACCACCCCTCCTCACTCCAACGTTGTTGCATCAATCATTTGAAAATATAAGAAGAATAAGCGGTATATCACGGATGGGTTAAGGTCAGAGCCGTTAGCCCCACGTCAAAAATTTCTGGATCCGAAGTGTTCTTACACTTATATATAAGGATAAAACTAAGGCGAAGACTAAAAATCACAGAATTCGTACATGGAGATCGACAAAGGCAGTACTTCTTGAGAGCCATTCACCGTTTAATTTCCCCGGAATTTTCAACAGTATCAGTAAAACAGACGATGCATGAGACATCATATAGTTCGGAAATTTTTCGGAATATTTTTCTATATATGCACAATTTTATATACCAATCAAATAGCCGTTACAAGCTCAGTCGAATGGTGTAATTGAATCAGTTCATGGGTCAAGAAGCTACCTACGTCCATTTGCGAGAATTTGTAAGCCTTAGTCTAAGCCTAAGTCGTTAACCCATGAAGCGATTAAGATGACCAAAATTATTCATTTTTAAGTAGAGCCGAAATTCAGCTGAGTCCAATAGAGCTCACTAAATTGGCTATTTTCGGGAACGGGACCAAGTATTAGTCGAAAAGATCCTGCTTTGTGTATGGTGCCACTCAAAATATTATCAGAAACACTACCTGGTGTCGAGAAGACACAATTTATATATAGATAATTGTTGCTCAAACATCCAGTGTAGACAACACTTCCACACGCCGGGTACTTATGATCTAAACATCGCATTAGTCGCTTTTTTGTTAAATGATATCGAGAGTCGGACTTTACTTGTCACCTTACGCAATCTCTTCCGTTCCATTATTATACTAGTATTCGTAGCTAATCCACTTAACAAAAAAGAGTGAAAAATTATGTTCTGTATATTATACACGACTATAGAGCAAGTAAGAATCAAATTTGTCCACTGCAGTCAGAAAAAGCATTAGGCCTCCTCTTGCTTTAGCGGTCATCATGGAGTAAATTTTAGGCGTCAATTTCCACCCAGATGCATTTAATGTTATTCATAAATGCTGAGCATACAGCTTTGAAGGCATATGTACAATTGTTAAACTCTTGTTGTGCTGATATGGCACCTGCTACCTACCGCACTCTGAATGGGTGTGTTCCACTAAGCCACGAAGGCGGTTAAACACAATATTAACAAGTAACAAGAGTGTATATGATAGGTGTCAATAAGGGTTACCACTTTGAGTCAGACCTACTATTTACTCCGGGAAAAATTTTAGTAATTGTGGTCAAATTTATAAAACTATTAGGAAAAATTGACGAAAATGGGAAAATTGTCATAAAAAAACTTTGGAGAAAGTGAAACATCGTTGGGTACTCTTTACCTACCGCTCGCCGCATACTCCCCTCCGCCCGCTCCCCGAATCCTCCTGGCACACCGTTTCTCCTGCAACACGACATACCACTAGATAGACGAACCTTGCACACGTATGATATATAGTACTTGGCTTTATTTCACGTCACAATCTACTAAATATATTTCGCAGATTGTTTTTCAACAATTTTTTTAGTCTCTAAACATTACGGTTCCAACAAACCACGTTTTAATAGGCTAAAGTTGTAGCCATGAAACTTGGGTACTTTGGCACAGCCACAATAATAGCATCACATACTTGAAACAAAATTAAGTTTAAATTTTTAAATTTAGCTTTTTAAAAAGAAAAAGCGCCGGTTAAGATTCCTTGTATTTTATGAGATATGTTCAGTTAATAAGATGTCCATATAGTTCCTGAGTTTTTTGTGTGATTATGCAGATCGTTTAATTTCAGACCGTTCAATCGGCACAAAGATTCCGGATTTACTAGTGAATAACCACAAATCTACCGCTGGGGTGTAATACACATATTCGTTGTTTTTTAAACACAATGAAATCCAAGTCTCCATTGAATCTTTCTCATGGTATGAGTGAAAACGAAACTGTGCAGCCCTAAAACAGAAAATTAGTATATAGAAATGCCCCGATGTTTAGGACTAGTGCGTAAGCTTAGTCGAAAACAGGAACCTTGAAGCAGAGCTCGGCTATCCAGCAACTCGTTGCATACTTACATCGGTCAGTTTGGTTTGCTAAATATGGAAATAATTGTCATATTTATTCGGTGATTCTTCATGTGCCATATATAGTTGCTGAAATTTCGCTTTGATTCTGAACCCGTCGTGACCGTTAAAGAAAAAATTCAGTTAACGTTGCAAATTGTGCGGATGTTTCAATTGTGAATGACGGGAGCGAACCTATTTACCATTAATGAACTAAAGCATTGTATTTTTAATTATATATCAGGAAGCCACATTCATTAATTTGGGAAGTGGTGTTTGCAAGGAGCTAGGATGGACGTTCACTTATTGATATACAACATAATCTTGTTGCTTTGACTTCGGTCTAGTTGATGATAATGGTAAAATATACAAGGTGAAGTGCTAATACAAGGTCAAGTAATATAGTTTTATCATTGCAATTTACAAATTATGCTAGATGCAATCAATAAATTGGAGGATTCAACTTTTAAAAATAACTGAGCCAGTCCGTTGAAATCCTTTTATGAACGAAACTATGGCCATCGAAACAATTTTTATAGGGCTCGTATTGCTGTTTTACGGTACCAAGGATTAGATCTGCCCCTATCGTTTTACAGATGATAAACGAATAACCTTCTATATACCTACATCATTCAACTGATTTTGACTCATTTATTGCCTCACAGAAATTGTGCGTATAATGTTGCGATTATATTATGTTGTTTCTCAGGTTAGACCACCGTGAACCAATAATTACTCTACCCGATCTGAACTTATATAAATCCATATATGGTCTAAGCCAAATCTGCCACTACCGATATACAGATGATAAACGAATAACTTTCAATATACCTACATCATTCAACTTATTTTGACTCATTTATTGCCTCACAGAAATTGTGCGTATAATGTTGCGATTATATTATGTTGTTTCTCAGGTTACACCACCGTGAACCAATAATTACTCTTCCCGATCTGAACTTAGTGATCTGATCCATGTATGATATACGCCAGATCCCCTGGTGGAGGTAGCCGGGTCCTCGGGTGGGGACATGATCAGACGATCGGTGAGCACCCCCCTCCCGAGGGTTTGGCTAACTCCTAAGGAGGATTGCGGCGCAGTCTTTTCCTGTGCCGCCACCAGGGTGCTACCGGCTAACGGAGAAGGGTAGTCCGTACCCCTAAAACCATGTATGCATAAATTGTACATATAATATCGCGATTATGTGAGAACATGTCTGAGATTACAACACTATTCAAAACCTTGAAGTATAAAAAATCTACCCGTTCTTGATTTACATACTATACCAACAGAATTTAAGCTTATTTCGATCTAGAAATGAATTTAATCTGCCGTTGGATTGGCTGAAAGTGTTAACAGACATTAATTCGACACACCATCCCGCTGGTGGGAGTCCCACCAACTGACGGGGAGGGGTGGCCTCATACACCTATTCACATGTATGCATAAATTGTATGTATAAATGTGTCGAGTATGTGAGGACTATCTGAGGTTACAACAGTGTTAAAAAACTTGAACTGTAAAAACCTACTTGTTGTTGATTTACACACTGTAGCAGCAGAATTTAAGGATGTTTCTATCTGGAAATGATTTAATCTGTGTTGGATGTTGTCCAAGTGTTAACAGACATTAATTCGATATACCATCCCGCTGGTGGGAAGGGTAGGGTGCTACCCGTCAACACCAGCGGGCGAGGAGGGGCATTCCCCTACCTCCTATAAGCATGTATGCGTAATTTGTAAGTATAATGTCAGGATTATGTGAGAAATGTCTGAGGTTGCAACACCGTTAAAAAACTTGAACTGTAAAAAATCAACCCGTTCTTGATTTACATACTATAACAGTAAAACTTCATGTTATTTCGGATATAGAAATGGATTTAAACTGCCGTTGGATTTGCTCTAAGTGTTAACAGACAATAATTTGATAAACCATCCCGCTGGTGAGGAGGAGTAGGGGGCTATTCATTTTCACCAGCGGGCGGGGAGGGCTAGTCCCTACCCCTCTGAGCATATATGCGTAAATTGTAGGTATAATGGCGCTATTAGGTGAGAACTGTGTATGGTTACAACGCTGTTAAAAATCTTGAACTGTAAAAAATGTACCCGGTCTTTATTTATATGCTGTAGAAGTAAAATTTGATGTTATTTCGTATCCGCAAATGGAATTAAACTGCCGCTGGATTTGCCCTAAGTGTTAACACACAATAATTTGATAAACCATTCCGCTGGTGAAGAGGAGTAGGGGCTATTCATTTTCACCAGCGGGCGGGGAGGGCTAGTCCCTACCCCTCAGAGCATATATGCGTAAATTGTAGGTATAATGGCGCTATTATGTGAGAACTGTGCAGGGCTACAACGCTGTTAAAAATCTTGAACTGTAAAAAATCTACCTGGTCTATATTCACATGCTGTAGAAGTAAAATTTGATATTTATTTCGGATCTGAAAATTGATTTAAACTGCCGTTAACAACATTAATTTGATAAACCATCCCGCTGGTGAGGAGGACTAGGGGCTACTCATTTTCACCATCGGGCTGGGAGGGCTAGTTCCTACCCCTATGAGCATATACGCGTAAATGGTACCTACAATGGTGCTATTATGTGAGAACTGTGTATGCTTGCAACGCTGTTAAAAATCTTCAACTGTAAAAATCTACCTGGTCTTTATTTACATGCTGTAGAAGTAAAGTTTTATGTTATTTCGAATCTGCCAATGGGTTTAAACTGCCGCTGGATTTGCCCTAAGTGTTAAGAGACAATAATTTGATAAACCATCCCGCTGGCGAGGAGTACTAGGGGGCTACTCATTTTCACCAGCGGGCGGGGAGGGCTAGTCCCTGTCCCTATGAGCATATATGCGTAAATTGTACGTATAATGGCGCTATTATGTGAGAACTGTGGATGGTTACAACGCTGTTAAAAATCTACCTGGTCTTTATTTACATACTGTAGCAGTGAAATTTTATGTTTATTTCGGATCTGAAAATTGATTTAGACTGCCGTTGGATTTTTTCTAAGTGTTAACAGGCATTAATTCGATACACCGTCCCGCTCTTGGGAAGGGATAGGGGGATACCCAACCCCGCCAGTGGGCAAGGAAGCCTAGCCCCTACAGCATATGAGCGTATATGTGGACATTGTACGGATAATGGCGCTGTTGTGTGAGAACTGGATATGGTTACAACGCTGTTAAAAATCTTGAACTGTTAAAAATCTACCCGTTCTTGATTTACATACTGTAGAACCCAAATTTGATGTTATTTCGAATCTGCAAATGGGTTTTAACTGCTGCTGGATTTGCCCTAAGTGTTAACAGACAATAATTTGATAAACCATCCCGCTGGTGAGGAGGGCTAGGGGCTACTCATTTTCACCAGCGGGCGGGGAGGCTAGTCCCTGCCCCTATGAGCATATATGCGTAAATTGTACGTATAATGGCACTATTATGCGAGAACCGTGTATGGTTGCATCGCTGTTAAAAATCTTGAACTGTTAAAAATCTACCCGGTGTTTATTTACATGCTGTAGAAGTAAAATTTTATGTTATTTCGAATCTGTCAATGGGTTTAAACTGCCGCTGGATTTGCCCTAAGTGTTAAGAGACAATAATTTGATAAACCATCCCGCTGGTGAGGAGGAGTAGGGGGCTATTCATTTTCACCAGCGGGCGGGGAGGCTAGTCCCTACCCCTATGAGCATATATGCGTAAATTGTACGTATAATGGCGCTATTATGTGAGAACTGTGTATGGTTATAACGCTGTTAAAAATCTACCCATTCTTTATTTACATAGTGTAGCAGTAAAATTTGATGTTTATTTCGGATCTGGATATTGATTTAGACTGCTGTTGGATTAGCCCTAAGTGTTAAACATTATTGCGACACACCATAGCATTGATCCCTCTTGCTCTCGGATCTCAAAAGAAAGCGTGCTCAGTTAAATTGAAGGCAACAATACCTGTCACCTAGATATCGTTTGCAAATTGTGATAGATACTTCTCTGAATGAGATTCACCACCAATACTACCTAAAAATAAAAGTCAAGTTTCAGACATTTCAAAAAAAATTAATTACTTAGCCAGCACTTGGCAGAATTAAAGGCTTCATAGTGAAAGCAAAATCCATAATCGTGTTCGCTAGACCAAAACAACTAAAATTATTAATACCGGACAACCTCTATGTACAATCTTAGCTAAATAACTTTTGATGTGTAGATCTTCACAAAACTTGCTCTTGAAAACTCTTAATTTTTAAACTGTGCTCATCAGCTGTAAATCAATGATGACCTGCAATCACTATTCAAAGCAGAATAGAGCGATGTCATATGCGCGTCAAACAGTTTATACTAACGCCGTAAAAGATGTATAATTAGTCGCTGATCTAACTTAGGGTTTTCAGCCTGATGACTATATATTCCAACACTAGCTAAGCAATTACTTTTGCTGATCCTTACTGAAACATCAAAATATTTTGTTCTGATTTTGCAGTGTACAGCGCATATCATTTAATGTAGTATTTTCCACAATCGATGAATCATGCACATAACACCTCGTATATCAATAATTTTTAACCTCCACAAGTAAGTAATCTTAGGCGAAGCCGCAAACAGATGCTGTGTTCCGCGTAAGCGGAGACAGAGCCCCCGCCCTCAAAGAATTTAGTATGTTAATATATATTACTCCCAGTGTTAACTGTAAAGTAAAATAATAGTTGTTGAACGTCGTTTTTGTGGTCGTCATACTTGTCGCCGGCACTCGGTTATTTTCAATCTGTCCGTCGTACTGTTTCATGTTTTTGTTGTTGTTGTCGTCGTTGTTGCTGAGAATACTGCAAAATAATTGCCATCGGCTATTACGAACCACATAACCACGACAACCCGTGTGAAATGTGTATGTTTTGTGTGGCCGTTTCTGCATCGAAAAAATCGGTTCCTCTAAAAGAACTATTTGTTTTACTATATAGAAATATGAACGGTTTTATATACTTTTTCATTATTTACGATCGAGAACATTATGTAATGTTTCTTTTTATTAATAACAAACGATACAACAACGGAATTATAGTGCATAAATAATATAGAGGTGCCCAATGTACGTAGCCTCGCGGGGCCAGGTCGTCTTGTCAGGGAGCACGGCTTGGCAGAAGCTAGGCCAAGGGGTACCCAAAAATTCTTCTCCTGACGCCTCATGTTTCCTCTGATTTTCACCATTTGGTTCGAAATGGCATTAAGCTGCGGTTTCACGTTTAAACTTTTTTGTTTAATAAGCTCAAATTTTGTTCTCTAAAGTCATTTTGATTGATTGGGTAAAGTTATATGCTGCAAATTTTGGAACCGTTTTCACACGTTCAAATTCACAAAAAGCAAAAACAGTACTTTCGAATTTTTATCAAAATTTGAGCTCAAGTTTCGGTCAAATTTTAAACAAAAATTTAGAGCGCTTGAACGCACTTTTAAAAATTTTGTATATTTGAATTTCTGCAACTTGGAAGCAGGAGCGCGAGAGGGTGGGATGTTGAGTGACACAAAGCCATAGGGAAGGAGAATATGGCTTACTGGGATCCAAACCTATATATAAATTTTTGCAAATTTTGTTCTTCAACGCGTAATGAAATATAGTTCCGACCTAGGTTTGTATGGTTTCCTACCTACATGTTCGCAGAATCGACATGAGTTGGAGACTTTTCGACTTTGGCCATTCGGAGTTTACATAATATTTTTGATTATAACTTTTGCCGGGAAGCATCGAATCGAAATCGTCTTACGGAGAGTTACGACTTTAATGTTATACCTATTCGTTTTACTCGTTATACTCGTTTTACTCGTTATACTCGTTTTCGAGCTATGAGCCAACAGACCACGGCTACCGTTTAAAATGCACCGTAATTGGGAAATTTTCTAAATTTTTACAAAGCAAGTTTTTTTTGCGTGCTGGAGGTAAATCATAAGATTTTATGGTTATTTAACCTGTTAAACAAGTTGGTTTCGTTGTTTCAACATCACATTTGGTGCTATTAACCATACGGCATGATGCAGCAGTAAAATTTGGTAATTTTTGGCACCAAATTTTACCACTTTTTCAATATAGATGTATGTAGGTCAATCGAACGCTTCTATAGGTTTTCTTAGTTGCTAAATACGATAATAGCAATTGTATTTACGCGGTATGCGTCAAACAAGGGAAGTCTTTGGGTCCCTAAAATGTAAAATCACTCTTCAACTTATTTCTCTTAGTTTCTGATTTATAAATTTCCAAATTTTTTGTCTTTTCATTATTGGAAGAGGAAGTAAAGATTATTTTGTTTTATTATATGACTAAAATGACCGTAGCATTGTCACTGGATGATTCCTGGTGTATAAATGTTATCATGAGATCGCTTGAGGACCTTAATTTGGAACGAAAACATGGTCAATAAGTCATGAGTAGCCACAGTCGCTCTGCTTCCTCTAGCTTTGTAAGTTACTACCTTATTATTGTTGTTACTTATTAATTATATATTGTTTTTTACTAAGCGCTGATTTATTAATTTTATTATTAAAACTTCTTAGTATCATCATTATATTACTTTATTTATTAGTATTTTGTGTGTTTCGGCGCGAGAACATTTCAATATTCGCTGCATCAAGTTGGCTGGGCACTACAACGATTCATTTTTCGCTAACGATAGGCAGAATTATTTTCATTACCTGAAACTTTGAAATAAAGCAATTAACATTGATCTCCAAGCGCACTGATGTATATAATGCCGATTGCACAATTGTAAATACACCCAATTCACGCAACGCATAATTTCTTCATATTAATATGGTTTGTTTTTGTTAGGTTTTATAAAAGCCAGTCTGAGTTAAGGCCTTTTGCGTATTTTAGCTTTAGTTTTAGCTCTTTGGGATATTAAAAAGCGCAGTTTGCTTGAGTCGTTATTTTTGTAAAACTTAGCTAATTATATTGATTATGATTAAGGTAGAAATAATATGTTACCTGGGTCTGGTAAAATGATGATAAATAACACCATATATGTTGATATTTTTCATACTGCAAATATTTATATCGGTAAAATTTCATCACGTGCGGTAGTTACGTAGGCCATTATGATGCATGTAGTTTTATTTTTAATTGAGTTACATTTTGAGCTACTACTTGCGTGTTTTTGTCAAAGGTTTGGCACTGAAATTGCTGTAACAAAATGGTTTAGCAAACCATATGGAAATAGCACTAATAGGACCATTCACTTTGTTAGATTATGGTTTTGTATTTGAAATTGCGATAATTAAAAATGATTCACAAACCAAGTCATAGTTAAATATAAAAGCGTGCGTAAATTACAAATTAATTATAGGTTTAAATTTAAAGCAAATATATTTTTAAATGGTGACTGTTTTATCATTTAGTTTCATATATTTCATGTTCGAAGGTTTTACTTAGCAGGTGATACACATAAAAACTCGTAATAAAATTTTATTTCATTATTTTCTCAAAAAAATTTCAATGTATGAAATAGTAACTCAAGAAAACGTCTATGTGAAAAGTTTGTTATCTGTTGTAACAAATACTTTTATTAACAAAACATTTCACGCTATCATAACTTGAAATATTAAACTTTGAATATTGATACTTCAAACTATGTTTTGGCTATAAAATTTCTAACTTTTAGGTTGACAGAAATTTTACACTATTAATTGTAAGCGTAAATATGAAATTTCTTCTGCATTTTGTTGGCACTATTAATTTAAACAAATTGGATCATAAGTATAAGTTGTATAGGAATGCAACAGGCGTCAGCAACATAGGTAAACATTTTTGGCTATAGTTTTTTTACAAATAATAAAAATATTGGATTGGAGCAGAGAGATCCAGTTATTATAAATTATACGGCCTTATTGTTCAGGGTCGCAGCACCATGGTTATGACGGACCCCACACTTCTCTGTCACTGCCTCTTCACCTTCAACCCTCTCCTTTCCCAACTTTTTAGTGATATAACTACTGATCACAGCAAGAAAAACTAATACCATTACTTTATAGCGTTAATAGAGTGGCAATGTAGAGCCAGGAACTTTTACACGCTAACCGCTATTTAATTACCCACGTGAAATGTATAATTCTGCCAATATTCTACTCAGCTGATGCTAATTCTTGATTATTTCGTCGCGAAAAAAGACATCTATAATTTTTTTGTATTTTCCCTCATGCACCTTTGACGACTTTATTATCTTACAAAATTTACGATGCTAATATTTAGGATGACTGACTATATTATTATCATTACACGGCTTTTTGCCATTTTGTGTGTCCCGTCTGTCGAAGCAGAGCGTAATCTTAAGTCAGTAAATGATAAATGTTCAACAAAGCATCTTCTATCCGTTTAAGTATGGAATATATACAGAGTTTGTAGTTCATTGGTCTATGTAAAGTCTTAGAAATCAAAAATTGTAATGGTCATGCAACCACAAATCATCCTGCCCTAAACATCAAGCCGAAAGCTTAGTTATCTCCAGTTTATAAAATCTTATGGGTTAAAAAATACAACAGTAACATGGTTCTTACACTTGGTGGCCAAAACAGATATTTTTCATACATGTGTTTTACACGGTGGTTTTCTAAACCGTGTGCACATACGAAGCCTAAAAATTCTTCGAAAAAAATAAATATTGTTATGGTACAGAAGCCCAGTTAGCACCAAGTAGGACGCGAAAATTTATTATATATTTAGTCGTTACAACAAAGCTATAGTCAGAAATATGAAAGAGATTGAAAGGTTGCTGCCTTAATGGTTAAAAAGTTGAAAAAAATTCAAATAAAGGCTAAATGCAGTCGCATCCTAAACTCTGTGGACCAAATGAGTAAGCCGCTATTAAAATTAACGCAATTCTTTAACATCAACAAAATACCTAATAGTCGAAAGTATAGATGTAGAGACCCGAAAGCTTATTCTTTTAACTAATTTACGCATACATAAACAATTTGAGTCATTCCATTAGATACACTTAAAATATCCATCTTCGAAGCATCGCTTATAACATACGCCCAGCCAGCAATGTCATATATTTCCAATTTTCTGATGGTCGGCAAGTTCTCTGGGCTGTATAAATGTAACTAGATTGTACAGCAGTTTTGAGCGTGCAAACTACAGCGTGACAACATATTGATTTAACAATACCTTCATGAACTAACGATTGTGGTGTAGATTTAGGTGACATGCGCTTGTTGTTGGTGTTTCTTACAAAATCGTATCGGTTTTTACATTCCAGATAACTGGATCAAAACTTTGGCACACAACTCCAATGCCAACAACAGAGCCTTCAATCAATGCCGCGGTTACACGCGTTGCATTTCTTATCCTATTTATTGTAATCTCAGTTGTAATTATATCAGTATTTGCGCTATGTCTTGCGTTGTACATGTACCGTCGACGAAATCAACGCCTTGCAGAAACACAGCGTCAGCGGCGTGCGACGCAGCCATCGGGCAGCCCTGCTGGTCAAGGTCGCGACACCGGGGGACATCACCACAATAATCGAGGCTTGCTCAAGTCGGACTCAAAAAATGGAGCTAACAGCGGTATCGGTAATCGTCAATTATTTGCCTCGCAACAACCGCTAATTACATCACCCAAGACAGGAACTATTCCAAATTCCGCTAATGGACAGCAAGTTGACCGCAGCTCACGTGTAACGCCAACGATTAACGTTGAAGATGGTAATCGGTCGCTACTAGAACAGTCAGGTCAAACAAAAGGAGCAGCTCCACCAACACTCGTAACACCTCACGAAGCATCTACAACAACTTCAGACAGCACTACAACACCTTCAAACAGTAGTTCGTCGAGCACCAAACGCCTCCCGCTGCAATCAGGCCCACGTCTTTCACGCCTTGAATCTCTGAAATCATCAGCTAGCGCATTAATCAAACAGCAGTCGCTTCCTGAACCCACTGCCACACCGTCGGGCTCGGCGGCGCCGTCTGGAGGTTCAATAGAACGTGCACTAACTGGACGTAGACGACAGCCACCACCACTGATGAAACGAAAATCACTGCTTGAGCTAACAACAGGAGAGCCGATATCGAGGACACAACCACTGGTCATTCCACCAACAGTCGAAGATGAAAAACGATCGCATATCGTGCCATGGGAATATCAAGATTTACATAATGATAGGAACGCACGGCTTCAAGGTAAGTGTACCGCAAAAGTTAGATATAGTAGTGAGTAATGTGACAGAGTTATACTTAAATCGAAGTCTGTCAAATCAAGGTGCATGTGTATTGCCTAAAGATATATATAAGATAAAGGCTGTAATCTTCGATTCTCGAAATTACGACGTAACAGTTTTCACGCAATTAGTGCTTGGAATTTTTACCTAAATATATATAAAAGCAGACGTATTTTAAAACTCATGCTTAAATTCCAGTTAATGTTTGCATAAAACCTTATCATAAGAACATTTTATAAAATTTTTGTATTAAATCCCTAAAATTTTTAAACATGGTTTTGCTAAAATATGGTGTTGACATTTTCGATTAATTTTGCTGAATTTTGCGCTAAACAAAAAATAGCGAACTTGATAGCCATAGAGCTAGGCAGTATGCTGCAAAAGCTCTAGGAAATCTAAAAATAGTAAAATGTAAGATTTGGAACACGCTGCTTTATCTGGAAAATAAAGCGATGAGCAGGGATATGCACAGATGCAAAAGGTGTAAGCAATAGAAGCCCTCTACACGTCGTGCCACCCGCTCCTCTAGAGAATCGCCGAATTACAGAAAAGCAAAGTGCGCGATTATGGACGCAACCTGAGTTTCGGCTGTGCTAAGTTTTGCAAATTCAGTGCACACCGAGCGCAAGTTTTTGGCTGTGTCTCGGATATAACGTGTATATTATAGACATGATACCACGCGACCAAAAAATATACATAATTCGCGCAGGATTTACCAGCCTCACAGGACAGTAATATCAATCTTTTGGACTGATAGCATCCGACATTTGTTAAAAACACCAGAAAATTTAAATCTTCTAGTATAAATAAAATTTATACTTGCAACAAATCTACGATTTATGTCTTCGAATTTACGATACGAATGGTGTAATGTATGAAGATAAACTTTTTACACTTTAAGATATTTATGTTGATAACTTTTATAAGCCTAAAAATTCAAAGCGCGGCGTGTATGTGTGCCCAGACTTATAAAATTTTTAAAACGGAAGTTTTTTGAGATATTTTCAGAGAACTCAGCTCAATCAAGACGAATTATAAGATTGATCTTTTGCAATAAGTCTCGGGAAATACGATTGGATCATACTCTATCTAAATTTCTTGTCTTAATAAGTATCGTATAGCTTGAATAAATATCGTATACTAAACAAATTTTATGTTTTTCCAAAATATCTATGATTTTAGAAACAATTAAAGAAACAATTTTAGATACATTTAACTAAACAAACTAATTTTATATGCATATATATTTATGCACACTATTATGTATTATTTACCCATGAATTATTTGAAATTTTTATGGAAAACATGTTTTCTTCCTCATCATATACACAATTTTATGTTCTTAGGGATTTAGGGCAAGCAAGTCGTTGCAATTATTTTACAAAACCAGACTTTCGTCGATTTATCACGGCGTTAGCTTTTAAATATTCGTATACACTAACCGTAAATTATGGAAGTTCATATATAGCGTAGAAGTGTTTATTTACCTTTATAATTGTTCAATTAAATATTGCATTGATTTATGGCAATTATATTTTAATGTAGAGACATTTTGCGCTATCTACACTTTAGTAGCTAAACACTGCAAAGCAAATCTCTAAGCTAGTTACATACTGCCCTTCCCAAATCGTAGCTAGTTTTAATATCTAAGGCGATAAAATCCAAATCGATTAAGCGAAAATTTTTTATTCCTATTGCAGGTATCCAATCCAGCAATTTTCAGCAGTCATCCAAAACAGCTGATGCTCATGACGAAAAACTACCCTCGACATCAGCCAAATCGACATCTGGCGGGGGCAAAAGTGTATCGTTTGATCTCGACGTTACCAACAGTAATACTTCATCGCCATCTAAGCAACAACAGCAACAGGTTCAATCGAAACATCAGCAAACACGCATATCTTTGCCTTTAGTGTTCCGATCAAACAAAACAAGCGACGAGATGCACGCAACAAAAGGCGCCACCTCAAGCCCGGCAACAAGTCCCAACAGCACGGTAACAATAGAGCCGACAACTGAGATGACAACAACATTTGTGCCTGATTCTGCTATAGGCGATCATAACAAAGGCTTTCAACAAACGGATGAACAAGCGAATGGCACACAAAAAAATGATCTTCCACCACCTGATCATAGCATCGTATGCTCAGCAAGCGATACATTTAGCAGCCCTGGAACCAAGTCACCGTCTTCCGAAATTGGTGCAGATATTCAGCAACTAACAATGGCACACAACAGTAGTAACAATAGCAGCAGTGCAAGTAGTAAACTGAAAAATTTTCTCAGTTCTTCAAAGCGAAAACTTTCTTCAGGTTCTTCCGGAGCGAAACGCCAAAGCTCAATCGGGTCGTCGTCGACAACATCTCCAGTCTCACGAGAACATGACGACGGAAACTTGGCCGGAACAACAAGTGAGAAATCGAACTTGTTGTGGCCTGATCGTGAACAAATTGCACGAGCGTTCGATGGATTTAGGATTGAATTTTTGGAAAGAATTTAATGTTATATACAAATAAAAGTTAAAATAATTTATGAACGAGAAAAGTTATCAGTCACTAATGACAAAATCGTATTGCTAAGTATAAATACACTTATTGCCGATGAGTTTAGCATTAGGTCCGCTAAATATAGATTTATTAACGCATATAAATAGATGTGATTCCCTAATTTTTAGTTATTAAAGCACATATATAGAGTTGATCTCCAGTTCTTGAATCAAGGTCGCCAGCTCTTATATGCACTTAGACAATGACGTCTGTTTATCTAAGAATGATTTCGGCAACGCAAGCTTGGTAAATAAATTACACCGTAACGATGTAAAATCGAAACCATAATTTAGATGCATAATTAATAAAAATTAACAAAGATGACTACTACTAAGTGTTTTGGATTGTGTTGAAGATCGTCACAGTGGTTTGGACATTGTTTACTACAGCTTATATGTCTCTGGAGATTGGTATAATTATATTCTTATCACCAGTAAATCGTAAAAACTTGTTGCCATTCCGCAAAATATGTTTCAACACCTAAGATTGAAGAGACCAGTTAAAATATGGCAAACTATTTCCCATTGATTAGGCATAATCAGGCATACAATTTGATCTATCTTTGCACGCTTTAAGATGTTATTCTTGGTCGCTCAGAATTTTTTAATTGGTTAGCCAACTACTCATTTCTCTCATATGTCATTGTAGGGCATGTGCTGTCAGGTGACGAGCACTATTTCATGTGACAACCTCGCAAAAACCACTAATTAAAGATATGGTATCAATGAATTTTGATTCAAGAAAAAATAATTTTATTGCTGCTTCAAAAGATATAGATCGGGAATGGTTGTACACATTAAGGATGAATCTTCGCGTAGCATATGTTTACTATACGTTTCATAGTGTTTTTGCTGTTTACATAGTGTAGGAACGGAGAAAATTTCTTTGTTATGCTCGTATTTCCTGTCATTCTGTCGGGTTCAGATGTGTCTTAAGGAACGCATTGAGGAATACCATTTAACTCAGAGTGCAGTTTAACAAATATAGTGATCAAAAGAATCAGCTTTTCAAGGAATTAATAGAACGGTAAAAACTTATATTTCGTGTCAAAAAATGTAGATATTACACTTAGGATATACGACTTAGGTATCGCTTGTCCGACTCATGTGTCTCTTTAAACACCATTTTAGAAAAATTTCAAGTAAAGACAACCAATTTGGGGCAAACTTATCCATTCGAAATATTTTATATTAAAGTTTCGATGTTTTGATGGATAATTCCTCAGTTTGTTTTAGCATTGTCTATGATAACTGCACTAACAGACTGAATTTGGTTTAGCTTTACGGGTAAATCAGCAAACAATGGCGAAGTTTATATTGTGTGTATTAAGTGGTTACAGGTTTGCGACTGTCTATACCTTCTCAGTTAATAATTGTCCAACAAACCCTAAGCTTAAAGCAATCTGGGGTTCTAAAATTTCTCATTTGATTAAAAATCCGGTAGCCATCTGATAAATTGTGAAGGCAGCATCTAGTCCAGATGTCGAGAGCCCACAAGCGATCCAAAATAATATTATACACACAAGACGTATAACATCTTACAACCGCCATGTCTTAAATGTCCACAGAATGGAACACTGTAAATTTTATAATTTTTGGACAAGATCGACTAAAGGTGAGAAGATTGTATATATGAACTCAATACGTTGGATATATGCAACTTTACGTCTTCTAACTATACAAATGGCCACACTGTAACCGTATTAGGCCAGAAGCAACTAACAACTGCTTCTTATAGTTCAAAGCCAGGCAAAATCTGAAAAGATAGTGCAACAGTCGAACGGTTGCGACAACCTTGAGTACACTCAAAGTGAACACATTAAATTGCATTACAACTGTTTTCTGAACGTGTTTAGTAAAATTGCAGTAACGGTGAGGCACATTTGAGCGTATGGTGACTAAATCCTTATTTTATTAGTTAACCGTTAAAGTGGTTGAAAGAAGATACATTATACTTTGAAAAAATAATGAAGCCGTGGACATTTATGTCATAAATGCTATATTACAAATATATATAATCAGAAACATATGATGTATATTTAAGACAAAATATTGACAATGTTGTTTATACTCTCCAAGAGTTTGTGAATTATGCGCGTTTCACAGAACAGTGCGCACAGAGTGGAGCACAATTTCGGTTATCCAAAGTGTACGTAACACACTCGGACATGCAACCATACTTAATATTCAGTTTTTGAACACTTAAATCTGTGTTAATAAATCATGGATATTGAAAAGTTAGTAGCTTTGTCGAAGTACACAGGATAATGGCGATAACTTAGGAGTTTATGCGAGACTATATCTCTCTAGCGAAAGCGAGTCCTAATGGGTATAAAATTTTTCAGCTTTCCAAGGATGACCTCGTGTAATGGTAGCACTCGAACCTAGGACTACACAAATATTATAAACACCTAATTTAATATCACTAAGATAAATACTAGTACGGCAATAATGTAATGAACTGTTTGAATTGACAATTTGGATTTAAGGATCCAAATAGTAAATTCATTAAAGTCAACCTAGTCAATAAATTTTAGTCCTTCGTGCTCTCAAGTAAACAAATTTTTAGGAGCATCCCTCTGCTCTCAAGAACCCACTAAGATGTGGAGCACCCCATGTGCTCTCAATGGACTACTAAAGTATGGATTACCCCTGTGCTCTCAATATATAGTAAATTTTAGGAGCAGCCCGTCTGCTCTCAATAAACCCCAAATTTTTTAAACTCGGAATCAGTGCTACGTCTTAGCTTTAAGTAACTACTGCATAGCTAGAACAGTGTTAGATAACATAGTGCCGTGCGGCAGTTAACCTAAGAAAATATAATTAAAATTAAAGTGACTACTTACTCTGAGCTCCTCGATTGCGACTGACTCTGCGAACTAACTGCTGCAGCGAACTCTGCAGTCGATGGCAGCACAGCCTCGGTAATCGAAACAAAATCTCCGCTTATATACACCAAAAATACAGGCTAGCTGGGTCTAGATAACGGTAAATAATTCTCAGAATTTTTATATAATTATGGAAGAATTCTAAAATAATTTTTATAAGCCAACCATGCAACAATAATACCGCCAGCGCAGCATTACAATATAAATGAATAATTTCAAATTATAGCCCATGACGAGCACCTTGTATCTCAAAAAACAAAAACTTCACAATAATGCGCGAGTAAACTTAAAATGACCCCGGCAACCATCCTATCCTGTAGGAACGCTTTTTGGTCAGTTGAAATTCGGCGTAAAACTGTTCCCGAACACAGTGCTCGCGATTGGAATCTAACCATTTTGTGTTTGCGAACATTGAAGCAAAATTACTCAAACGTTTGAGAACGAAAATTTGTCGATTTGATCGTGACATCTCTTTTGCATTAAATTTGTTCGCGAACACTGTATAATCCAAATTTAAATGATAATACATTAGGCAACAGAATTTCTGCAAACCGAAATCGCCAAAATTCTGTTCGAACACAAGGTCTATCTTCTGGCACTTGAATTTTATTTTGCCAATTTTCGGTTAGCGAAAAACCGAATGAAATTAAGCCTGTTTTCCGTACCAAGGGTTTGCGATTCGATATCGGTAATGATAGAATAAGATGGTGGGCGGGGTCACCTTAAGTTTACTCACGCATAATATTCCCATAGTCTATCAGAATATTCCAATAAAATATTATTTAAGCTCTAAAAAAACTATGGCACGTACTGTAAAAAGCCCTGGAATAGAATTAATTTCAGGACAACAGTGCATAAAAAAATAAAGTGGTGTATTGAAAAGATTGCATCATATTTGTTGTTAGCTTCGAAAACCGCTTGGTATATAGCTTAATGTGCTGTATTGATTATATATCAGCCATACAACAATTCTTATTTTATGTTTTTTACAGCCACAAAAACGGCACCTTGTTGTTACAACCACAAAAACTCCAACAAAGTGTGCATGGTACAGTTCCAGTCATGGTATTCATTCAAAGCACATAGTACACGTCGCCAAGTGCCGCAAGAAAAGGACATAACAGGCGCCGCAGTGACAAGTTAATATTGCAGTGCACTTAATATAAGCGTGATTCAACCGCTTTGTTATATCTCCATAACGGAAATATCACGCCCATTGTGCTGTTTATAAAATTGAAATTACAAACAAATATTGATACATAAATCCACTACGTTAAAAACTGTTTTTCAGGTATTTTTCACGATCAATAAACTTAGCTCAAAGTACCCATCCAAAAAGTACCAGAGAAAGAAAATCTACAATTTTGACGGAAATATTAATGTACAATGTAAAAAATCTGTAGTTAACTCCGTAGCAGATAAACCACTGGAGCTAAGCTAAAAAAATTTTCAATTATTCGTCTTCACTAGATCAATGATATTATAGAACTGATGCAAAATCAAACTTCTTTAAAAATTATCGTTTGTTACATACAGCTTTCGTTTCATAACAAAATGCCAAATATATACAGTTCGTGTAAAAAAACAAATTACGTGTAACGGCGAGTGCTTAACTCAAAAGTTTCACTCATATCCATGCGCGAAACTGTGGATTTCTGCGCGGTCATTCGTGCGTAAATTTAAAGTTACGAATACTTTTATGCACCTTAACAAAGGTGGAACCGGGTCAGCGAATGAGAGAACACTCTTCTGCACTGTGCTCAACGGTTCTTTCCTAGAATCTAAGCCAATTTTACGAAACCTACAAAAAGGATGCAAGGCTAAGGCATAGCTGTCAATAGGGAAATACGTGGATATCGTCTCAGGGTCACAGCCCCTTCAAATCAAATCTAGTTCTCCCACATACACGGTTTTTTCCGCCGCGAATAATAGGCAAAATATAGGCAAAAATAGGGTAAAAATAGGCTAAAATTGGCAAAACATAGGAAAAAATTAGAGATAATTTGTCGCCAATTGGCAAAAATTAGGAAAAATTTTAGCAAAATTTGGAAAAAAATTTGAGTCCCTACGAATTTCAAAAATTTCCCTCATGGCCTAACCCACTCCCCTCATTTAATCTCAACACGTCTCCCGTCGACCATCTATTCTTTTTAAGCCGACGGACATTCGACGCTTATGGGTTAAGGTTATGATTAGAACGATGATAAAGTGACTCTTACGTTTGCGCCATGCGCGCAAAAATTTTTGAGTGCCCGTTAAACTTACAGACTTGTCTACCGCCACTAGGCTCTCACTCGCCCGCATAGAAAATTTTTTCGGTCATAGGGCGACCGCAAACTGCAAGCCTATATATGTGTCTTTGGATGTTCAGCTTTATTGAATTTAAACGAAACTGCTCTGCTTTATAATTTTGAGGTCATTACTGGCTTTCGCTTTCTCCGGCTGCACGGCAGAGAACATGTATTTTTCCAGCTTATGGACATTGTGAAAATTGATCAAAACTTCATCCTTTGGTATTTGCCACAGAAAGTACACCACTTAGAAAGCACAAACAAAACAAAACCTGTAGTTACTTCAGCAATTACTGATGAGCATGGAGAATTTTGCACGTTGCGGCTACTGCTTCCTTAATGATCCAGTTTCCGTTCACCGACGCGGAAAAAGTTTGTTCAATATTGTACAAAATACACATTAATTCATACATCCAATACATAACGGATATATTTTGAGCTAAAAGTTCAGTTTGCCCGCGTGTGTTTCCCATGCGAGCAATTCTCGACCAATGTTACCTCCATAAGAAAGTCAGAATAAACTATAAAAGAATATGGTTTAATCTTTAGCCTACAGCATCATTTTGTTCGACACCTTCACCAATACTAGCCGATATTTGCAAATCATTACAATTGGCGACTAGCTGCCCCAAACGCACAGCTAGACAAATAAATTAACCAGATCCAGCAATCGTTCCTTGGATAAAGAGTTGAAACAAAATTTCGCAACTTACATAGCAGGTAGATAGTGATATATTGTAGATATAATGTAGGTAGTTCATTCAAAAACACTGGGTGTTTAAAAGCTATTTTGTTAACTTTTTATTTAATATGGAAATTTTGATTTCAAATTTTGAATATTTTGTGGAGTATCTTATTTATTGTAGTACAAGCGACAATTTAAATTGTTTGTTAGTGAATCTACTCTGTTGCCTGCAGCATAATATATTTTGCGGGTATGTTCATATCTTTAAGATAAGGAATTCAATGTTGAAACCTAGTTTCTGCTGAATTAATGATTAATATTACCAACGGTAACCAAAACACGGATTAATTTATAGCATTAGCGTTGCATGATAAATGCTCAATTAACAGATATAGCTCACTTTATTGAACTTTAAGTGAACAAAATCTTGATGATTTTAAACCGAAAATATTTATGCATTTTACTCTCTCTCGAAAGGTTACGTGATCTCAGAATAATTGTCACAGTCGATCGTGCACAACGCAACTAAGGAAGGCGCAGGAGCAGTACAGGTCATGTCTTTCTTAATATATAAGCGATATGCGACAGCATGCACTCAGGTATTTAAATATGCAAGGTTGATCCTGTACCTAAGGCCAGGTCGTGGAGCTGTCACCACTCAAATCAACCGTCTAAAATGAACATTTTTGGCGATTCAAACGTAGCGCCTTTTGTGCTACTGACGGATTTGTTCAAACGTGATCTTATATCAACTCAAACATTTACTACATTCGCTGATTGTATCAAATTTATTGTCGTTTTCAATCATTTTTCTTCCAAAGCCGAGCTCTGCCTGATTTGGCTACACCCGGGAATACAGGCTTAGCTATCCAAACCTTTCCAAACTGATCGTCTTCCGGTTCAGGCGGAAAATAGTGTTCCGACAATGGACGCTTGAAATTGTACAAATGCACACCTGATCGACTTTATATCGCTGCCGGCATGTTTCATGCATGTACCCGACGTCCATGTATTTAGAAGTTTGTCGTTTCGGATCTGACGCAGACGATCTCACACTCGCGTATCTGACTGAAATAGTTGCTTTGAAAATAGCCAAAAACCAGCTCGCTCTAATCCACTGAGAAGCAAAATCACGTTTTTCGCCACCGCACGCTTGCGGAGATTAAGTCTTAGCACAAGTTGGCATGCAAATGCCGAACTGGTGATATCTGCCCATCGTTATCACTTATGCAGTGTCGTCAAAAATAATTTCTTCATCTTCTTCACTATAGTTATTGTTGTTAACTGTGTTTTGTGTCGGATCAACGGACTTCTGTGTTCTGGCGAGATTTATCATTGTGACGTGCCTAAAGTTTATAAAATGCGACTACATCCCACAAGATTTTCCGCCGCAAATGTTAAAACTAACACAATTGTTCATTGAACTTTCTATCATTTCTACAACTGCAGTATAAACTGTTGCTCCAACAAGGTCTATTTGAGTTCAACCTACTCGGGAATCTCGCTACCGCAGTGATAATTTTGATATCATAATTGTGATACAACGAAATTTGCATATTGCATTACATCACATTAGGCATAATTAAAGTTGGGATAGAGATTTCTACAGAATAACGACCTTCCATAACACAAAATTAGAATTTTATCGTAATGAGTTAGCTACATCTACATTACAGCTTCTATATAAGAGGAATAGGTCATGCACGATCTTTCAAAAGTTACTGTTTTTTAGTTTTACGTCTGCTCGTCCTGTTTCCGATTACAGAAGAGCCTGTGTCAAGTTTAAATTGAATCATTTTTCAAGTTTATTAAATCTGCAGTACCAAAATCCGAACCACAATCCAGTTCAGATTTATTATGCCATTAGATTAGAGTGGACGGGAGTTCAACATCACTTGACGTAGTGGTGAAATTTTACGGTCTATTAGCCAAAGCGCTGAATTCTCTATGCGGTGATTCGGAGGAAATTGAATGGGCTTCAGTGTGTTGCCTCCTTGAGGAGGCCAGAAGCGTGATAAAAGAACGTGTCTGAGTTCTGCAGATAGCAGATATTGGCGGGAGAATAGCGCTGGCAAATTGAGGGGCTGCTGATATCGGAGACAGTGCTTAGGATTCGAAACGGTTACAAAAAAAAGTTCTCGATGTCACAGCCGTGGGCCGAACAATAGATATCTTCCATTCCAGCAAAGTTTGCGGGCAGTCACGTTCGAGACCGCGCTCTCCTGAGACGTCGGGTGACACCCTACATTTTAAACGTCGGAGCGATGCTCATATCTCTGCTCATCGTGTTCAACCGTCTCCCGCTAGGCGTACGAGTGTCTCTGCCGCGGACAAGATTGAACTAGTACATGGACAGAAAGAAACTAACGATCAGAGTAAATGTTGACATTTGGTCCTTATGTCACAATAGGTCTTATATGTGAAGGGCACTTTCCGCGCAAAGTTTTTTAACTGGCAGCAAAATTTTAATAAGGATTTTCCTTTGGATATAATTCGCAATGGCTTCCCTATATACCGTTCATCGTTACACCTAGAAATTTTTGGCAACTTGTTAAGGACGCTATTTCGAAGTTAGTAGTTTGTGGTTATGAGCGTGAAATGCAGGAATGTCCTTTAGTACTTAGTCCTTTATCCCTTTCCATTCAACGTTCGGGGAACTACATTTGATATTGGATGTTAGATATATCAATAGTCACACTCAACTCCCGAAATTTAAATAGGATGATTGGGAGTAACTGTTATCAGTCGGGACTCTTAGACGTGTTCTTTTGATTTGAAGAGGGGCCGATTATAATCTTGAAGTACAGTTGGGATTTCACCAGTATTTGGATTTTTCATGTGTGTTAAATAGGAAAACGAGTCTCTTCACTTTTACTGTTTCGCTTCTCGGCTATTGATGGCTGCCTTTTTGTTTAAGAATTTGCCCTGTTTAGAACATTGCATTTGTTATTAAGGTGGTTTTTATTCTGTTCTGGGGATAAAATAATGACGCCCCGGTGGGGGTACGCTTACGAATATTCCCGCCATGAAATTTTTATGAATTATTATTAATGGTCTACCTTACCACAATATGTTTCGCCAGCATTTATTCAAACTATGCATCATAGCCACCAGCGATATCGAGGCAACATTGGCGAAATATCTAGGAACAAACATAGAAGGAAAATTGCCAAATATCTGAGGAAAATTAGCAACAACCGGAGAAAAATCGGCAAAAATTTAAAAAAATTTTGAGTCGTCGAACGTTTCAAAAATTTATCTCCCCGCCATCCGGCTGATCGCCCCTAGGGTGTCAGCCGTTTCAAAGTCTTGCGGAGATTCCGTTTTGACTTCAAAAATCGGTCGCCACCCAGTGTTACGCAAAACTAGTTAGAATCGACAAAACATACTATGCAAGGTTTTTGGCCCGGCTTCTTGCTTTCATGCAGAATCGACTACACCGAGTCCGAGAAATAAATCAAAAGTTTCAGACCTGTTTTGCCAAATCCAGGCAACAAATTTTCGGAAAGCGTTGCTAATGAATAAAAGGTTGCATTTACTTCTTGGGTAAATTCAGCAGTAATAAATTTCTTCTTTCTGTTTCCAAGCCAATAACGAAAATGAGCGTTTCAATTTCAAAATTTACTATCATAGATGCTAAACAACGTACTTGCTAAACAACAACGTACTTTAAACGCCAAAAAAACTCTTGCTTTTTGTTGCTGAGAAAAGTTTCATTCATTTATGAATATTTTGGTATCTAATAACAAGTAACTATTATCAAGATATTCGTTAATGTGTGAAACCATTAACTGACCGAAAAACATCAAGATAGCCTATACATGATCATATGGGAGCAGAGCGGGATGTCTTCCTGAAGTTCGGCTTCCCTTGAGGCGATCGGTGATCCCCACATAGTAGGTAGCGGGCACCCCCTGGGGCTCCGCAAAGAAAAATTTTGGCAAAAAGTTTGGACAAAAATCAAGAGAAAAATAGGCAAAATGGGGGGAAAATTGACAAAAATCCGTAGGAAATGGCAAAAATCCAGGTTAAAATGGGCAAAATTCCGTGGAAAATAGGCGAAAATCCAGGTAAAATTGGCAAATATCGAGGAAAATTGGCAAAAATTAGAAAAAACTTTAAGTTCCCAAAATTTTGAAAATTTATCCCACCTGGCGACGTCCTGGCTGACCGGCTCATCCCTCTGGAAGCATCTGCTATCCCCACATTGGGACTTCGGAGCTCAATTATGTATGATGATAGTCATGGAGATATAAGAAATACTGATAGACTCATAAACTGTCGATATATATTTTGTTTCTATTACAAGCGGGGCAACATAATACCAATCTTGATATTAGGTGTCAAACTTCAATCTGTTAGACGAGCGCTGTATAGTGTAAATTATAATGTATCTACTAGGTACAAGTTTGCTTTTTTGTAAATAATGTGTTCAATAATTAACCTAGAACTTTGTTATCAACACATTCTTCAGAAGGTATAATTCACCATCTATAGACCTGTGATGTTACATATAACTTCCTTAGAATAGCGACCTAACAAACGAGAGCAAACGTGTATTTGGTGTCTCTGGCGTTTAAAGTACGTTGTTGTTTAGCAAGTACGTTGTTTAGCATTGATGATAGTAAATTTTGAAATTGAAACGCTCATTTTCGTTATTGGCTTGGAAACAGAAAGAAGAAATTTATTACTGCTGAATTTACCCAAGAAGTAAATGCAACCTTTTATTCATTAGCAACGCTTTCCGAAAAATTTGTTGCCTGGATTTGACAAACAGGTCTGAAACTTTTTGATTTATTCTCGGACTTGGTGTAGTCATTGCATGAGCAGAAGCTGGGCCAAAAACCTTGCATAGTATGTTTTGTCGATTCTAACTAGTTTTGCGTAACACTGGGTGGCGACCTATTTTGAAGTCAAACGGAATCCCCGCAAGATTTTGAAACGGCTGACACCCTAGGGGCGATCAGCCGGATGGCGGGGGGACAAATTTTTGAAATGTTTTACGACTCGAAATTTTTTTAATTTTTGCCGATTTTTCTCCGGTTGTTGCTAATTTTCCTCAGATATTTGGCAATTTTCCTTCGATGTTTGCTCCCAGTATTTGCCAATGTTGCCTCGATATCGCTGGTGGCTATGATGCATAGTTTGAATAAATGCTGGCGAAACATATTGTGGTAAGGAGTACCATTAATAATAATTCATAAAAATTTCATGGCGGGAATATTCGTAAGCGTACCCCCACCGGGGCGTCATTATTTTATCCCCAGAACAGAATAAAAACCACCTTAATAACAAATGCAATGTTTTACAACAGGGCAAATTCTTAAACAAAAAGGCAGCCATCAATAGCCGAGAAGCGAAACAGTAAAAGTGAAGAGACTCGTTTTCCTATTTAACACACATGAAAAATCCAAATACTGGTGAAATCCCAATGTACTTCAAGATTATAATCGCCCCTCTTCAAATCAAAAGAACACGTCTAAGAGTCCCTACTTATAACAGTTCTCCAATCATCCTATTTAAATTTCGGGAGTTGAGTGTGACTATTGATATATCTAACATCCAATATCAAACGTAGTTCCCCGAACGTTGAATGGAAAGGGATAGAGGACTAAGTACTAAAGGACATTCCTGCATTTCACGCTCATAACCACAAACTACTAACTTCGAAATAGCGTCCTTAACAAGTTGCCAAAAATTTCTAGGTGTAACGATGAACGGTATATAGGGAAGCCATTGCGAATTATATCCAAAGGAAAATCCTTATTAAAATTTTGCTGCCAGTTAAAAAACTTTGCGCGGAAAGTGCCCTTCACATATAAGACCTATTGTGACATAAGGACCAAAATGTCAACATTTACTCTGATCGTTAGTTTCTTTCTGTCCATGTACTAGTTGAATCTTGTCCGCGGCAGAGACACTCGTACGCCTAGCGGGCCAGACGGTTGCACACGAAGCAGAGATATGAGCATCGCTCCGACGTTTAAAATGTAGGGTGTCACCCGAGCATACCCAGGCAAGCGCGGTTATCGAACGTGACTGCCCGCAAACTTTGCTGGAATGGAAGATACCGATTGTTCGGCCCACGGCTGTGACATCGAGAGCTTTTTGTAACCGTTTCGAATCCTAAGCACTGTCTCCGATATCAGCAGCCCCTCAATTTGCCAGCGCTATTCTCCCGCCAATATCTGCTATCTGCAGAACTTAGACACGTTCTTTTATCACGCTTCTGGCCTCCTCAAGGAGGCAACACACTGAAGCCCATTCAATTTCCTCCGAATCACCGCATAGAGAATTCAGCGCTTTGGCTAATAGACCGTAAAATTTCACCACTACGTCAAGTGATGTTGAATTCCCGTCCACTCTAATCTAATGGCATAATAAATCTGAACTGGATTGTGGTTCGGATTTTGGTACTGCAGATTTAATAAGCTTAAAAATTATGTCTTTATTTAAACTTGACACAGGCTCTTCTGTAATCGGAAACAGGACGAGCAGACGTAAAACTAAAAAACAGTAACTTTTGAAAGATCGTGCATGACCTATTCCTCTTATATAGAAGCTGTAATGTAGATGTAGCTAACTCATTACGATAAAATTCTAATTTTGTGTTATGGAAGGTCGTTATTCTGTAGAAATCTCTATCCCAACTTTAATTATGCCTAATGTGATGTAATGCAATATGCAAATTTCGTTGTATCACAATTATGATATCAAAATTATCACTGCGGTAGCGAGATTCCCGAGTAGGTTGAACTCAAATAGACCTTGTTGGAGCAACAGTTTATACTGCAGTTGTAGAAATGATAGAAAGTTCAATGAACAATTGTGTTAGTTTTAACATTTGCGGCGGAAAATCTTGTGGGATGTAGTCGCATTTTATAAACTTTAGGCACGTCACAATGATAAATCTCGCCAGAACACAGAAGTCCGTTGATCCGACACAAAACACAGTTAACAACAATAACTATAGTGAAGAAGATGAAGAAATTATTTTTGACGACACTGCATCAAGTGATAACGATGGGCAGTATAGCAGCAGTTCGGCATTTGCATGCCAACTACTGCTAAGACTTAATCTCCGCAAGCGTGCGGTGGCGAAAAACGTGATTTTGCTTCTCAGTGGACTAGAGCGAGCTGGTTTTTGGCTATTTTCAAAGCAACTATTTCAGTCAGATGCGAGTGTGAGATCGTCTGCGTCAGATCCGAAACGACAAACTTCTAAATACATGGACGTCGGGTACATGCATGAAACATGCCGGCAGCGATATAAAGTCGATCAGGGTGTGTATTTGTACAATTTCAAGCGTCCATTGTCGGAACACTATTTTCCGCCTGAACCGGAAGACGATCAGTTTGGAAAGGTTTGGATAGCTAAGCCTGTATTCCCGGGTGTAGCCAAATCAGGCAGAGCTCGGCTTTGGAAGAAAAATGATTGAAAACGACAATAAATTTGATACAATCAGCGAATGTAGTAAATGTTTGGTTGACATAGATCACGTTTGAACAAATCGGTCAGTAGCACAAAGGGCGCTACGTTTGAATCGCCAAAAATGTTCATTTTAGACGGTGGATTTGAGTGGTGACAGCTCCACGACCTGGCCTTAGGTACAGGATCAACCTTGCATATTTAAATACCTGAGTGCATGCTGTCGCATATCGCTTATATATTAAGAAAGACATGACCTGTACTGCTCCTGCGCCTTCCTTAGTTGCGTTGTGCACGATCGACTGTGACAATTATTCTGAGATCACGTAACCTTTCGAGAGAGAGTAAAATGCATAAATATTTTCGGTTTAAAATCATCAAGATTTTGTTCACTTAAAGTTCAATAAAGTGAGCTATATCTGTTAATTGAGCATTTATCATGCAACGCTAATGCTATAAATTAATCCGTGTTTTGGTTACCGTTGGTAATATTAATCATTAATTCAGCAGAAACTAGGTTTCAACATTGAATTCCTTATCTTAAAGATATGAACATACCCGCAAAATATATTATGCTGCAGGCAACAGAGTAGATTCACTAACAAACAATTTAAATTGTCGCTTGTACTACAATAAATAAGATACTCCACAAAATATTCAAAATTTGAAATCAAAATTTCCATATTCAAATAAAAGTTAACAAAATAGCTTTTAAACACCCAGTGTTTGAATGAACTACCTACATTATATCTACAATATATCACTATCTACCTGCTATGTAAGTTGCGAAATTTTGTTTCAACTCTTTATCCAAGGAACGATTGCTGGATCTGGTTAATTTATTTGTCTAGCTGTGCGTTTGGGGCAGCTAGTCGCCAATTGTAATGATTTGCAAATATCGGCTAGTATTGGTGAAGGTGTCGAACAAAATGATGCTGTAGGCTAAAGATTAAACCATATTCTTTTATAGTTTATTCTGACTTTCTTATGGAGGTAACATTGGTCGAGAATTGCTCGCATGGGAAACACACGCGGGCAAACTGAACTTTTAGCTCAAAATATATCCGTTATGTATTGGATGTATGAATTAATGTGTATTTTGTACAATATTGAACAAACTTTTTCCGCGTCGGTGAACGGAAACTGGATCATTAGGGAGCAGTAGCCGCAACGTGCAAAATTCTCCATGCTCATCAGTAATTGCTGAAGTAACTACAGGTTTTGTTTTGTTTGTGCTTTCTAAGTGGTGTACTTTCTGTGGCAAATACCAAAGGATGAAGTTTTGATCAATTTTCACAATGTCCATAAGCTGGAAAAATACATGTTCTCTGCCGTGCAGCCGGAGAAAGCGAAAGCCAGTAATGACCTCAAAATTATAAAGCAGAGCAGTTTCGTTTAAATTCAATAAAGCTGAACATCCAAAGACACATATATAGGCTTGCAGTTTGCGGTCGCCCTATGACCGAAAAAATTTTCTATGCGGGCGAGTGAGAGCCTAGTGGCGGTAGACAAGTCTGTAAGTTTAACGGGCACTCAAAAATTTTTGCGCGCATGGCGCAAACGTAAGAGTCACTTTATCATCGTTCTAATCATAACCTTAACCCATAAGCGTCGAATGTCCGTCGGCTTAAAAAGAATAGATGGTCGACGGGAGACGTGTTGAGATTAAATGAGGGGAGTGGGTTAGGCCATGAGGGAAATTTTTGAAATTCGTAGGGACTCAAATTTTTTTCCAAATTTTGCTAAAATTTTTCCTAATTTTTGCCAATTGGCGACAAATTATCTCTAATTTTTTCCTATGTTTTGCCAATTTTAGCCTATTTTTACCCTATTTTTGCCTATATTTTGCCTATTATTCGCGGCGGAAAAAACCGTGTATGTGGGAGAATGAGATTTGATTTGAAGGGGCTGCGACCCTTAAAAAGATATCCACGTATTTCCCGTATTGAAACAACTATGCCTTAGCCTTGCATCCTTTTTGTAGGTTTCGTAAAATCGGCTTAGATTCTAGGAAAGAACCGTTGAGCACAGTGCAGAAGAGTGTTCTCTCATTCGCTGACCCGGTTCCACCTTTGTTAAGGTGCATAAAAGTATTCGTAACTTTAAATTTACGCACGAATGACCGCGCAGAAATCCACAGTTTCGCGCATGGATATGAGTGAAACTTTTGAGTTAAGCACTCGCCGTTACACGTAATTTGTTTTTTTACACGAACTGTATATATTTGGCATTTTGTTATGAAACGAAAGCTGTATGTAACAAACGATAATTTTTAAAGAAGTTCGATTTTGCATCAGTTCTATAATATCATTGATCTAGTGAAGACGAATAATTGAAAATTTTTTTAGCTTAGCTCCAGTGGTTTATCTGCTACGGAGTTAACTACAGATTTTTTACATTGTACATTAATATTTCCGTCAAAATTGTAGATTTTCTTTCTCTGGTACTTTTTGGATGGGTACTTTGAGCTAAGTTCTATTGATCGTGAAAAATACCTGAAAAACAGTTTTTAACGTAGTGGATTTATGTATCAATATTTGTTTTAATTTCAATTTTATAAACAGCACAATGGGCGTGATATTTCCGTTATGGAGATATAACAAAGCGGTTGAAATCACGCTTATATTAAGTGCACTCGCAATATTAACTTGTCACTGCGGCGCCTGTTATGTCCTTTTCTTGCGGCACTTGGCGACGTGTACTAATGTGCTTTGAATGAATACGCCATGACTGGAACTGTACCATGCACACTTTGTTGGAGTTTTTGTGGTTGTAACAACAAGGTGCCGTTTTTGTGGCTGTAAAACATAAGAAAAAATTGTTGTATGGCTGATATATAATCAATACAGCACATTAAGCTATATACCAAGCGGTTTTCGAAGCTAACAACAAATATGATGCAATCTTTTCAATACACCACTTTAATTTTTTATGCACTGTTGTCCTGAAAATTAATTCTATTCCAGGGCTTTTTACAGTACGTGCCATAGTTTTTTTAGAGCTTAAATAATATTTTATTGGAATATTCTGATAGACTATGGGAATATTATGCGTGAGTAAACTTCAAGGTGACCCCGCCCACCATCTTATTCTATCATTACCGATATCGAATCGAAAACCCTTGGTACGGAAAACAGGCTTAATTTCATTCGGTTTTTCGCTAACCGAAAATTGGCAAAATAAAATTCAAGTGCCAGAAGATAGACCTTGTGTTCGAACAGAATTTTGGCGATTTCGGTTTGCAGAAATTTTGTTGCCTAATGTATTATCATTTAAATTTGGATTATACAGTGTTCGCGAACAAATTTAATGCAAAAGAGATGTCACGATCAAATCGACAAATTTTCGTTCTCTAACGTTTGAGTAATTTTGCTTCAATGTTTCGCAAAACACAAAAATGGTTAGATTCCAATTGTGAGCACTGTGTTCGGGAACAGTTTTACGCCGAATTTCAACTGACCAAAAAGCGTTCCTAGAGGATAGGATGGTTGCCGGGGTCATTTTAAGTTTACTGGCGCATTATTGTGAAGTTTTTGTTTTTTGAGATACAAGGTGCTCGTCATGGGCTATAATTTGAAATTATTCATTTATATTGTAATGCTGCGCTGGCGGTATTATTGTTGCATGGTTGGCTTATAAAAATTATTTTAGAATTCTTCCATAATTATATAAAAATTCTGAGAATTATTTACCGTTATCTAGACCCAGCTAGCCTGTATTTTTGGTGTATATAAGCGGAGATTTTGTTTCTATTACCGAGGCTGCTGCTGCCATCGACTGCAGTGTTAGCTGCAGCAGTTAGTTCGCAGAGTCAATCGCAATCGAGGAACTCAGAGTAAGTGGTCACTTTAATTTTAATTATATTTTCTTAGGTTTGCTGCAACACTGCACCTTGGTATATAACACTGTTCTAGCCTGGCAGTAGTTACTTAAAGCTAAGACATAGCGCTGATTCCGAGTTTAAAAAAATTTGGGGTTTATTTAGAGCAGACGGGCTGCTCCGTAAATTTAATATTGAGAGCACAGGAGTGCAACATACTTTAGTAGTCTATTGAGAGCACATGGGGTGCTCCACATCTTAGTGGGTCTCTCTAGAGCAGAGGGGATGCTCCTAAAAAATTGTTTACTTGAGAGCACGAAGGACTAAAATTTATTGACTAGGTTGACTTTAATGAATTTACTATTTGGATCCTTAAATCCAAATTGTCAATTCAAACAGTTCATTACATTATTGCCGTACTAGTATTTATCTTAGTGATATTAAATTAGGTGTTTATAATATTTGTGTAGTCCTAGGTTCGAGTGCTACCATTACACGAGGTCATCCTTGGAAAGCTGAAAAATTTTATACCCATTAGGACTCGCTTTCGCTAGAGAGATATAGTCTCGCATAAACTCCTAAGTTATCGCCATTATCCTGTGTACTTCGACAAAGCTACTAACTTTTCAATATCCATGATTTATTAACACAGATTTAAGTGTTCAAAAACTGAATATTAAGTATGGTTGCATGTCCGAGTGTGTTACGTACACTTTGGATAACCGAAATTGTGCTCCACTCTGTGCGCACTGTCCTGTGAAAATGGCATACCAACAATACGTAACTGAACGAAGTACATTAACA
>JASANE010026960.1:0-51416 GCA_030248225.1 Trileptium ribeirensis
ATTGCAGAACGAACTTAGGTGGAAATATTAAACTGAAAATTAAATCAATGTTTAGGCTTAATTCATGCGGAATGAAACGAGTGCGGAATGTAAGTTTTCTAATCGGCAGAATTTTGCTATATATAATTAATGAGAAACAATGAACAAGAACTAGTTTACACATTACCGCTATGTTGTGTTCACTAGGTAGCAGTCTATTTTAGCATGTTGCTAACACGTCTAAAGTTTAAATGTTCTATTGTTTTGTTGATAATATCATTGCGATTTCGGGTTTATAACCATCACGAAAGTATTCGAAATCACAGATGTCAAGGTTGCGACATGGTTTCTTGACAATTTACCATGTTGTTCATCAGAAATTTTAATGGCGGAGTGTATTGATAAACTTATCTGCAACATTGCGCTCGCTTATTCGCCTTTGTTTATCGGCTGTAAAACTGATAGGTTTCACCCAACGCGTTAAGTGCTCCACGAGAAGCCTACATATTCAGAGTTGTTTTAAATATTAATTATTATTTCTAAAATGTTAAGAATTACTGCAGTGAAGAGATATTTTGTTTTGAAACCCCGTGATGAGATATTTTGCTTAAGCGTGATGTTACAGCAAATGTATCGTCTCATTCTGACTGCTGATTGGAACATAGCTGATTGCAACATTTTATTATGCCAGGATTGCGTGATACTTGCGTTCCCCGTATGATAAACTGTTAACCGTAGCGCAGCTGTTAAGGCTCAAAGCCATGGCCGCTAGAATGAACTACTGTACGATATTTGACAGATTAGCAATACTTTTTTCTGCTATCATTGCTATAAATTTTCTACCATCAGCATAAGAAATACATATTGGAAATATAACGGAATATTTTGCTAACATAAATTAAATAGCGTGTCAAACGAGACGAAATTATGCTGTAGCAGAGTAAAAGATATGAGTAATCCTCGATTTGTTTCCCCGAACAGTAATAGGTTTCATTTGCACTGAAATTTTTGTTATTGTTCCACCTCGGCCACCTAAGAAACATTATGTTCTTGTTTGTGATTTGTGAAATGGCAGTGAAATAATTTTTGCCCGGAATAGTTTGGAAATATTGTTTAACATTGGATATGTGTTTAACATTGCAGTTGTTCTTAAGACATGTTTCATATGAGCAATTGTAGAAATAAGTGTACCTGTTGGTAACATCATATAATACCGAGTTGAGAATCGTGGAGAATAGAATATATATACTGAATAGCGCTTGAGTTTGCATCACTAATAAACTAAGAAACAAATTACAGGATGGATTCTAATGTTACAAAGATAATTTATACAAACTCGACAAACTATTTTTGAGAATGCCTGCATCTACTTGCTGAAATAGCGTCACAAGATTTATCTTGCTATCCGTTATTGTGTTTTTACTGGAATTAACATTGTAATTTCCATGAGAATGGGTTGATATTTGTTCCAAAATATGACTAAAGAACGCAAATTACGTGGTATGTTTATTGTTTCGAGCTACAAATCTTATTATCACGGTAAGCAAGGTTGTAGAGCAAAATTTCCTCCCAATATATTAAGCTCAAAATGTGTTTCAAGCTACATTTTCTAATGTGGATTTTGTGTAACCCTCATTTTCTTAGGCGCTAAGAAGCAACCGTTTTCCTACTTCACATAGATTGATTTAAAAAATTTAATTTTAAATTTAACTTCCAGTTAAATCAAAAACAGTAATATTATTTTGTCGACTGAAACGAATATTAAGGTAAAACTATTAACCTTAGCAAAATATTTGAGAGTAATATACTGTTTATATTGTGTTGAGACTGTACTTCTGTACAAAATTCAGCGCTGTTTCCACATTGCTATGTGATTTTTCTGAAACAAGTGTGTCTTCTTAAAGGTCACGAAAAATGTTTAAAAAATTCATATTTAGTGATTGCAAGCATCTAGTTCTTTTCTACTCATCACGTGCTTTTATATATTTTACTAATGTTGTTTATGTTACTGTCATGAAAAAACAAATAGTAAGCTCGTGCTTACTAAAAATATTAAAATTTATACCGTATTTTAGATTTATAATTCTTGTTTAATTTTGTATTTTGAATCTTGAAGCAATTTCAAATTTCAACCTTTGCGTGTTACGTATAATATTTCAGAGTCGAGGACTTACGACAGAAATCGTTATAATTTTTATGTCACATTCCGTATTAATTACAAAGTTCGATCGTGCGTACAAAATTCAATGTCGATATATGGATGCCGAGAAAACTGTAACGCATCAGCTTGGTGTAAGGTATTGATTACAGTTGGGTTTGTTTTATGGTTCAACGTTCCTAATACAGGATTGATAACGAATCTGTCTCAATATTAATAAATCTCTGTAAAATATATTTACATAATATGTAAATCATAAAACGTTTGTTCTCGTAGAACGGAGTGCATGACAAAACTAGACCGCAGAGTTGTCCTGATAGCGAATCTGCTTATAGTGAAAATGCTATTCTATATTGAAATGTTTGTTCTGTCCCGGGGAAACTTACTGGATCAGATTGAAATAAAAATTGATGTAGCAAAATATCTCTATAATGAATTTTATGATTCCTCCCAAGCGATTTCACTCTAACCGCATTTTTATCCAAAATAAACTGGTGCATGTCAGCTAGAAGGCGAAGAGTTTTTCCATTTTTATATAGCTGCAGTATTAAAGGTATGTCTAGAAGACCATTGATTTATGGTGTATTATAGCAGAATACGCCTATCCAATATTAACTACGAAATTATAAGTTTCCTTTTCCAGACGAACACTGAAATAAATTAAATTTAGTTTCGCAAAATCATGGTTATGTTCCTACATACCATGCACTGTTGAAAGGTTTATAGCGAGGCTGTGCACTTTGTTAAACTAAACAGTAACGTCTTGATTTTAAATTTCTTGAAGATCAAATGAAAAACCTCTTTACTAAATATTAAATCCTATTTTATTAAAATGCTTGTATAACTAATTTTAAATATACTGCTGATATTCTACACGGAAAGCATCGGCTCATGCAACTGATTGTGTCCGTATTACACCATTAACACTCCCATATATAAGCGACACTCCCATATTGTGTCCGCATTACATTACGCCACCTTTTATTGTAGAGGAGGTGTCGAAAAAACCTCAATTTCCGATCAAAATCACGTCTAATTTAACCAGTATAAAGGTAACAATATATCACATTTTTAAGATGATAATCATTATTTAGTCACTATAAAGAATTTCGGGCGCCCTGAAAACAATGAAGAGAGTCACTTGAACGTATCTGTGACCGGTGATCTTTTTTTTAAATCGTACAGTATCTTCTGTTACCCTTCTCTCCCTCCGAACCATGCATGATTTCGATATTTTCAATCTAATTTTGAAGCCTACAGGATTGTTAGGAATATCAGAAAATGTCAGCAGCGGTGGGGTTCGAACTCAAAATCTAGGGTATTACGCGCCTATGCTCTAACTACTGAGCTACTCAGCGATATGTTCTGCAATTCCAAACTATAATATAAAGCGTCTTATTTTGATGCTTATGCTATTACAAATATACAGGAGGATCCAGAAAATGATAGAGTGATTATTTTTAACGTTTCAGTGACCCACATACTCCTTTTAGAATGGTACTGTATCCCCAAAGACGCCCTCATCTCAACCAAGCATGATTCCGTGGTTTTCAATGTAATTTAATTGAATTCGATAAATTAAATTTGATTCGTTGAATTGGTGATGTCATAAAGGCTTTCGAACAATTCTGAAAACGATAAAATCATATATCTGAGTGTATCTGAGACCGATGTGGTTGTTAGGAATGGTACTATATCCCGTGTGAGCCCCTAGAGGCAAGCATGATTCAATGATTTTCAGCCTAATGTTATAATTTGTTTCATTTATGGTTATAAAGCTTTTAGAAAATACTTAAAATAATGAAGTAATTTATTCAAGTTTATCTGCGACTGATGTATACTTTTGCAATTGTGCTGCGTCCCATGGGACCCCATCGTTGACCCTTCCATTATACCGAGATTTTCTATCTAAGTTTATATTTTTTTGTATTTGTGGTTATAAATGATTTGGAATATGCTTAAAATCATGAAGAGATCTATTTGATTGTATCTGTGACCAATGAAGACTTTTGGAATCGTACTGCATCCCATGGGACCCCATCCTTGAGCCTTTCATGATTCCGTGATTTTCAATCTATGTTTATAATTTTTTTTTTGCATTTATGGTTATAAAGATTTTCGAGGATGCTGAAAACGATGATACACGTGAATGTATCTGCGATCAGTATACTCGTTTTAACATGATACTGCACTCCCCGAACGTTTTTGGTTTATGTATGACTTTGTGGGCTTCAATCTACTGCTGTAATTTGTTAAATCTGCGAATATGAAGGTTGTCCAGGCTGCCAAAAATGATGAGATGATTCGCTCTATTAATATAGTTCGTTGGCGTTGATACCGCTCGTTGGGCAATAGTGGTTTGACCCATTTTGTAGTTTATATTGTGTTAATTCTGACGCATATTTACTTCCACTAAATTTGAGTGTTGTTAATTATTTCAAACAGAACTTATAATAATTATGCAATATGATTGATGTATACGACCTTCTGTATGTGTCCTCTTTTTTTATAGTGTCATATTACATTTTTTATAGATTTGTATTTCAGTTAATTTTAACTAATTTTAACGTTTTCTCTGTTTAATATTTTCAATTAAATTTTTTTCTAGCACAAAAAGTATGACCAAGCTGTTTAACGCTTTTAGTTGCCGCGTGTCATTTAAGTAACAGTACATCTAAGCACAGGTTTATTTGTTTTAGCATGCTAACAACACAACAGCTGTCTGCAACAGTAATGCCAAAATGTCATTATTCGTTGCGAAGTGAACACTTAAACGGACCATTGATCAAATTTGCGTCTGTTGGCGACCGGGTAGTGCATCGCTGGGATTGTATGTCGCGTATGTTCGAAAACATGATCACAACTATTATGTTGTGCAATAACATACACATTTTTTATTATATAAAATTAGCCATCAGGGCTTAGACGCATCTGAGAAGACTGTCAGAATTCGGCTAACAAACCGATTTGCCCCAACTAGAGACAAAATAAAGGAAGACCGCTAAGCAACTTTCATGAAACTCCTCTACATCGTTTTCGGCTTCAACAATAATATAGTTGTATGTTTCGGATGGTACATAACGAAACGCGCATAATTGTATTGCTTAAAAACGTAAACTTTCTTTTTTCATTCTTTTTAGAACTAAGAAATCTTTGCGATATTAACGCTTGAGCACGTTTGTAGCTTTCATACTTCACCGACTCATAAGTATACGCACTTATGGTCTTATTGAGTTTGTAAAGGATTTTTACGTTACATTTTTGTAACTATATGTTATCAGCTGCGCGAAATAAAACTGATTGATAAAATATTGCAGACTTTTAGAATCCCCACTGAACTTAGTACTCCATGATGCACTATTTCACTATCTTCAGAGATAACAGGAATGAAGTGATATATCATTTGCGTAAAACACAACCACCAAAGCATGATAACCGTTTTATTCTTTTAGAACGAAAAATAACTCATTCATAATAATATTTTCACTTGAAGCACCTTGACATTTTTGTGATTCCTTTCAGCGAACACATCAGAGAATGGATTGATTTAAACGGCTGAAAAAATGAAAGAAACAGATATGCCATATCGAATGACAGCGACGAATTATACACACTCAATTCTAAAAGCTGATGAAACTACACTACCCCCCTTCCGAGAAGTGGAACGTGTTTTTTGAACCAAAATATTCATATTTATGGACACTGAATTTCACATTTTTGGTTATTTTGGCGGTTCTGATACAATTGAAGTTTTTACTGTTTTCGTGATTTTTATTCAATTCAAATTCAGCCAAAGTGGCTGTTCTATTGAAAGAATAACATTTATTACGAAAATTATTCTAACTATAGAATTGACGTTTCGCTAGTAGTAATTATTATTTGTGTGATCACTACACAGACCATTATCTATTCTTATCAGGTTAACGATATTAGACTTTATTATTTTTGCAGCAGTTTCCGACAGTTCTATTTTTGGAATGAAAGTGCATTCATGTCATGCGAGCGACGGCAACGAAAATGATGCGCTCATTTTAAACGCAAACGGGTAAGTTAACACTATCATTAAGCCCAAATTTAACTCAACATTATGTGTTCAGATTTTGTGAAAAGCACTCACATGCAATGTCAGAGTCCACAAAGAAAATAATGCGCAGATTTTAAACGCTAAGAGCTAAATGAATAACTATTATAACACTCCCACCGTGGGTCAGCAATCCCAACTTTAACGCCATTTCGTGCGCCCAGATTTCATAAAAAAGCACGCATGCAATACGAGAGACGGAATCGAAAATTGTGGCCGTATTTTGGAAGCGGGCAGCTGAACGAATAACTCTTTTATAACGGTCCCACGTGAATGTATTCAGATTTCATAAAAAATGCACACCTGTCACGCGATATGCGGAAACGAAAATTATTGGCACATTTTAAACGTGGGCACGTTATATGAATAACTATTATAACGGCCCCAAGCTTTGGTCGGAAATCCCGAATTTAACGCAACATTATATATTGATATATCATAAAACGCACTCACATTAACGCGAGAGTCCGCGAACACAATAATGCGCTGATTTTAAACGAGGAGAGCTAAATTAATAACTATTATAGCAGTCCCCCCGTGGGTCAACAATTCCAAATTTAACTCAACGTTGTGTGTTCAGATGTTATAAAAAGTGCACACATGCCACGCGAGAGAAGGGAACAAAAATAATGGCTGCATTTTAAACACGGGCAGCTAACCGAAAACTCTACTATAACGGTCCAAAATGTATGTAAGCAGACCAAATTTAACGTAACGTTACGTGTTTAGATTTTATAAAAAGTATTCACACGCCACGCCAGAGCCGGCATAGAAAATAATGCGCACTTTTTAAGGGTGGGCAGCTAAATTAATAAATATTATAAACTTATTAAGTTATATGTGTTCATATTTAATAAAAAGTGCACACATGCCATGCGAGAGACGGGAACAAAATTATGGGGCAGTAAAAATTAAATGCTGGCTTCCAAATGAATAATTATTATATGGGTACAGCGGTTGTTGGCAGTCCCAAATTTAATACAACGTTATTTTTCTGTGTCACAAAACATTTTATTTAGGTTCATCCCAATGTTCTTTCTATCACATAGTTCCCAAATACTTTTACAGTAAAACCTACTTGAAAAATAGTCGTATATCTAATTTCCATAACGGCTATAATAGCAATAATAATTTGTCTAGATGTTCACTTGATCGTTACGTCATACCGCGGCTTACCTATGCTGACAATCTGGATTAAGAAAATATTAACGCTAAAATATCATTATTTGTTGCATTGCATAGTTAATGTCTTTCTATCACATAGTTCCCAAATACTTTTACAGTAAAACCTACTTGAAAAATAGTCTTATATGTAATTTCCATAACGGCTATAATTGCAATAATAATTTGTCTAGATGTCCACTCGATCGTTACGTCATGCCACGGCTTACGTATGCTGACAATCTGGGTTAAGAAAATATTAACGCTAAAATATCATTATTTGTTGCATTGCATAGTTAATGTCGTTCTATCACATAGTTCCCAAATAGTTTTACAGTAAAATCTACTTGAAAAATAGTCGTATATGTAATTTCCATAACGGCTATAATAGCAATAATAATTTGTCTATATGTTCACTTGATCGTTACGTCATACCGCGGCTTACCTATGCTGACAATCTGGGTTAAGAAAATATTAACGCTAAAATATCATTATTTGTTGCATTGCATAGTTAATGTCTTTCTATCACATAGTTCCCAAATACTTTTACAGTAAAATCTACCTAAAAAATAGTTATATATGTAATTTCCATAACGGCTATAATAGCAATAATAATTTGTCTAGATGTCCACTCGATCGTTACGTCATGCCGCGGCTTACCTATGCTGACAATCTGGATTAAGAAAATATTAACGCTAAAATATTATTATTTGTTGCATTGCATAGTTAATGTCTTCCTGTCGCATAGTTCCTAAATACTTTTACAGTAAAATCTACTTGAAAGATAGTTGTATATGTAATTTCCATAACGGCTATAATACATATAATAATTTGTCTAGATGTCCACTCGATCGTTACGTCATGCCACGGCTTACCTATGCTGACAATCTGACCACAGCGTATGTCAACACAATGGTATTCAAATTTGCGGACATTCAAGATATTCGATTCGATTGTCAAATTCAAATCTGTATTAAACCTGAATGTTCCGGTATTACGGTGAGAAATTAGTATTATTTGCTTACGGATGTTTGATAGGCCATCCATTTTAAAGCTAAAACGGGGTATAATCAGTTTTCCGAAATTAACTGGATGCTGCATAGAATCCCAAATTTGGATATTTACGCGTGCTGCAAAATTTTATGCATCCAATAATATTGTGGTTCCTTATCGCATAATATATACAGTAACTACGCAGTAAAATTTGTAAAATTTGTGGACAGTAATAAAATATGTGCACCCAGTAATTTTGGAGGTGCAAACAGGACCAAGTAATTTGAATTTTTGTAGGACAAATTTTGTCCAACTCCTTCTGTTTTAAAGTGGACCATCTATTAATATGTTTCAAAATCGTTTCAATGTCTGTTTTTCTTAATAAACTTGAATCATAAGTTGAGCGAAATTTTCGCTAACATCTAGGGATCAGGCAGAAATTTAGGAAACAATTAGAGATTTATATTCGAAAGTTATTATTAGATTTTTATCTTAAAATTTTTCAAAATTTTACGGCTTAGAACCACATTGTTTACATCGGATCAAATCTTAGTCCTTAATGAGGTCGTGCTTGTTTCGTTCGTTCAATTGCCCCGCTGAGGTTGACGGCAGTTTAGTTGTTTATTTCGAAAACCACGCAATTTGTTTCGTGCTACAGTTAGGATTCAAGAACTTCTGTTGTGCATTTCAAGAACTCACAGTTTATCAAAACCGTTGAGCGACAAATCCCGCAAAATAGTTTTAACGCTAGCTGTGCCCAGGTGGTAATTACAATAATTAAATATATCCACCACTTTCAAAAATTACAGCTATATTGAAATTCAAAATTTAAACATCGGCATTTGATCGATTGTGGGCGCCGAACACATAGATGCTTTTAGCGGTACCCAAGGTGAATCACCGGCCAGATCACCTCCCCCCATCCGCCCTCCCCACCACCGGGACCGGGTATACTGCTTGGGACTTCGGATCACATCGGTACATATTTCATCACCAACCCGGAACCTTATATCCGAATCCGTCCTCAGATTTAATATAAATCGCGCATTTTCAAAATTTCATAGCTTGCAATAGGATATCTAGGGTATCACGTAGTATATCTGTAGTCTTCGCTGGACACCACGAGCAATTTTGAAGAATGAATCAAAAAGTCAATTGCAATTTTCAATGCAATGCTCGAAAATGAAATAAATGTTGATATCTATTTACATACACATTGGTTCAATAGCTGTCATTGAAATTTTTCAGCAGTGTATTATTTTTTAGTAACGAACGATCATGTATTGATAACACAAAATTATGAATCGGCATACGCATTATTTTGTGAACGTCGCATGCAAAAGTTGTTGATCGTTACACAAACATTTGTAGTTCCACAAAGTTATCATTCTTCTGTTTGGTAAAATAAGTTCAATACAACCAATCTTAATCAAACAAGAGATATAAATGAAAATTATTAGATTTTTGCATTATATCCAAATATAAGAATTAGTTGTGGACAATTCTGTTATAAACATCGTAATGGTTTGTTGACTAGTTTATGGCTGAATGTTAGCTTCCTGTAAGTATTCCAACACCGTCTTTCATTTCGGTATTATCATTACCCATGCTCTGGCGATTGCCGGCAACGCTAGCGGGAACTAGAACGAGTATGACTCACTGATCAAAATTGTTGGTTAACACTGGTCGACCCACAAAGAATAACGAATATGAGCCCTTGCTCAGAAAGCCATTTGATTTCTTTAACTAGTAAGACAGAATGGGCTATTCTGAATCAGTTCGTAAAAGTGGTAAGCAACGACCGACTTTTAAGTCGAGAGGTCGGTCGTCGGAAGGCCGTGAGCCGTCAACTGCCGGCTGATAAAGTTTCGGCTGGTCGACCGACGAGCAACGGCCCAACGACTGCTGACGGCGCAGCGGCAGACCGATGTCTCAACGACTGCGCAACGGCTAACAGTATTACAAGATAGTAGTAGATGATGCAAAATCCTTATATAAGTACATGTTTGTTATTGTCGATTATGCGCGAGGAAACGTAAGCTCACCCCGCCAACCATCCTATTTGTTTTTTTAACATAAAATTTGTTACGGAAAATTTGTTTTTGATCAATTGAAATTCGGTATAATACTGTGCGCGAACACAGCGCTCGCGATTGAAATCTAACCATTTTGTGCCCGCGAAAATTCAAGTAAAATTACCCAAGTTTTTGAGAACGAAACTTTGTCGATTTGATTGTGACGTCACTTTTGCACTAAATTTCGCTCGCGAACACTTAATGATCCAAATTTAAATGATTATGGATTAGGTAACAGAATTTCTGCAAACTGAAATCGCCGAAATTCTGTTCGAACACAAGGTCTAATATTTCTGGTACTTGAATTTGATTTTGCCAATTTTCAGTTAGCGTAAAACCGAATCAAATCAAGCCTTTTTCTGTACCAAAAGTTTGCGATTCGATATCGGTCATGACAAAATAGGATGGTTGGAGCGTTAGCTTAAGTTTACTCACGCATTATATTATACACCAAAAAGTTCTGGGAGTGTGGTTTAATCCACTCGGCATACAGAAGTATACCTATAGAACACGACCGGCAGACCGACGATTTATAACTGTCGATCAACACCTTTGGCGACCGTGACGGGCAGAAAATTGTTAACGGCTGGCCAAGCAACAGTTGTCCGAAGATTACCGCGGGCGTTGGTATTTGCCCAACAGCAGTTCGTATAGCCCGAGGCATAAGGGTTTGTAACTCTGGTGCGGTTCTTTATAACATGATTAAGCAATGGAAAAGTACCCATTTTTGCGTCATACTCTGTATTTTTAGTCGACAAGTATTACTAGTACGTAACAAGTTTTCCTATTAAGTGGTGCCAATTAAAATATTTCGAAGTCGATATTGATAGGTATGCTTGATGAGACATTTAGATAAAGAAGGAGTTAATGTTGCTTTGGTTACTATTACCATAGCTGGTCACTATTATCTATAGTTTGGCAGTGCGGACACTACCAGTGACAGACACTATTAGTCATGTTTTGAGCTTGAACCGTTGCCTATATATGAAAATGAAAGAGAATAGTTTGTTGGACATATCGATTGTAATACAGCGATATATTAGAGCCGTTGCTAATGTTGAAGTAAGGCTTCCATCCAAGGGTACGATATAAAGCCAAGTCAGAGATCATCATACCGCATATTATATAATTTGCGCATTTTAATAGATTATAAACTTAAAACGTGCCATGTACAAACTGGACAGATTATTATATGGGAACGTTGTGATTTCAATGCTTTCTAGGGCTCGAGTATATACTCTGAAACATCGCATGATACGACACTACTTGAAGTACGATTGAATAGAATTATACGTCATGTACCAATAACAAAGCTATGTTAAGTATTAACGCTATAAGTCAAGCTTTACTTATGATTTTTGTTAGTGGATATTTTACCTAAACTGCCACATGTCTCGATTACATAATAAAATAGATTAACTTATGTGCGAAGTATGGTAGTAGTAGCAAAATTGACATAATTTTAATCCATTATATGCCGCCTGCCTTCATATACAATCATGGAAATTTTTATTAATAATACCAAGAGTGCATTAGGGAAGAGTATGACACTTCCCTGCACTCACATGTAAACCCGTGTTTGATGTCACGGGCGTTTTCGGCCTGACCCCCCCCCCCCCAGTTTCTGAAGGGTTGAGATGCCCTTCTGGGGGGTCAGGCTGAAAACGCCCGTGACATCAAACACGGGTTTACATGTGAGTGCAGGGAAGTGTCATACTCTTCCCTAATGCACTCTTGATAATACGTACTAACTCCTTAGGGTAGTAAGAAAGTTTTTGATAAAGCATATACAGTTTTAATTACGTATTTTTTTAATAAATTGCCCACCATAAAATTGAAGCGGATAAATTTTGTCCTCGAAAAGTGCAAATTTGACGGGTCTTGATGGCGCTACGAAAAATTACTGATTCCGTGCAATTTGTTAACACACGCAAATTTTCAAATTACTGGGCATTGACTGTATTTTGCGATACGTATCCTGAAAAATATTGGGTGAATCAAATTTACCACCACCCACAAATTTTCAATTTATATAGGTTTTATGCAGCACTCAGAAAATTTCAGGGAAATTTTTTATCCCAACACTTCAGTTTTAAGTTTAATTATCTGTGAAAGAAAGATGATGCAACAGATTGTAATTTTAGCGGTGCATACGAAGCCACATATTGGGTTATAACGCAAAAAACCTCACTTGTTTGAGATATAAATTTCTTGTAACAGTCTTTTCTGATCAACTACATTGGCTGTTTATTTAACGTAAAACCTTTTAAAAAATTGAATTACGGTGAGGTAGACTGGGATCGAACCGATCACAACTGGGCGTTAACACAAACGTCAAATCATTCACGGGTTCAAAATATGTGTTCAAAATCATTTACATTTTTCCTCAGCGTTAAGGCAGCTGATTATATGCGCCGAAATGTGTATTATAACTTAGTTCTAGTCTGCAAAGAATGTCGGCCGTCGTTTTTGGAATCGGATGTGTAATTTGTGCACTATCAAATCAATGTGTAATTAAGCAAGTAAATTATTTACTTATCGTCAGATCCTGTTATTTTAGCCTCCAGATTGCGATGACAGGTCTAGGAGGGAGCTCGCCAGCCCAGATGATCTTAGGCAGAGCAGCGACCAGGAATATCCTATACCAGTTTCCAGTCAGAAAATTGATGTTTTTGGTCACTTTTCATCCAACAAATCTCAGGGTAAGTCTTAAACAGTTAAATTTTTTTGTTATTTGCAACTTCCGTTATTTCAATGTATCGTTGTAGGATTGCAGACAAATGTGTCTAAATAATAATATTGGAGAATTTGAAACACGAGAAAAAATGCTGTGACAACTGTCAGGTTTTTTGCTGCAGTTTCACTTTTTATTACACTGCAGTTTTTCACAAGTTCTATTGACGCAGGCTTTCCACAATTCTAATTTAGCATAAAGTGTATCTACTCAGAATATGTTTTATATTCTTGCAGAATTGAAATTTCAAATTTGTAACATTGAAAGAGCTCTGAATAACAGTAAAACTGCCCACAATCAGTAAAAATTTAACTGTTTACAAGCTGCGCTAAATATAATTGCGTATATTGCAGAAATGAGTAACCGCAAATTTAAACGCGTGCTTTGGTGTTATCGACATCTATTTCGGATTTCGTATAAAAGAGCAAATGTACTTCTCACTCACCCACAAGACTTTTATTCAAGACTATGCTGACGGATGCCATACATAGTATAGCATATTTGTATATTTGAAGTAATAGTAACCTCCTCTTATATACTCGCATAAATTGTATGTCATGCCTCCGCCAACTACATTCATCCTTAGATTTTGTTTTACTTTTTCTGTATGGAACTTTTAACATCAACCCAGGCAATCATGTGTAGTCCATACGCATTTTTCAAAACATTTTCATTTTTTATAAGATACGTGAATAAAAATATATTTCAAATTGTTGCGTTTTTCTCCGTTTATTTCTTTTTATTGTGATTTTTGATTTCTGGATGAAGTAACAGTTTTGCTAATAGAGAACAAATCAGTGTTTTGAGAAAATGAGTTAATCTGAATTTAAACTAAATAGTAACATAGCTCAGGGCCCTTCGCTTGCCACAAATGATAGAGCAAGAATTTCGCCAATCGAAAATAGCCGAGCTAAGTCGACAATTACTAACAACATAGCGCAGCAGGCCTATAGTTCACCTGAACTAGTTCAGTTGTATTCGTGAAATAATTAGGACAGTGCGCACGCGGCTTATAATAAATGATGTATAACATGAAACCAAATCTCCAATTCCGTTTTAGATGCAGCAACAATGCTCCACTTGCAAGCTTATATTGAATCATCATCATAATAGGTAGTATACGGCGCAAACCACTGGAACATTTAGGATATACTCTGATCTTTTTTATCCAGCCCGAACAAAATGCAAAAGTGAAGATCAGAACCTTCAGCGGAACTTCTCAACTTTTAATACGAGACAACAATTTTAGCTCGACAATTTGCCTCCTTACAACTTGCTCAAGCATGCCAAAATATCGGTACATTGCACTGGATTATAATATAGCTCAGTCTACATATTTAATTAGATTCTTTTTCTTATAAAGCTTGTGTCTAATTTGCATATATAATCATATTATAAGTAAGCTAAATATTTAACAAAATCTATGACAAATATTGTCTAACGACAACTATTGTCTTACGACAACTATGGTCATATGACAACTATTGTCTTACGACAAATATTGTCTTACGACAACTATTGTCTTACGGCAACTATTGTCTTACGACAACTATTGTTTTACGAAAACTATTGTCTTACGACAACTATTTTCTTACGACAACTACTGTCTTAGGACAACTATTGTTTTACGACAACTATTGTCTTACAAATATTGTCTTACGACAAATATTGTCTTACGATCAATATTGTCTTATAAGACAAATATTGTGTTATGATATATATTGTCTTACGACAAATATTGTCTTGCGGCGACAAATCTTATCTTACGACAAATATTATCTTGCGACAAATATTGTCTTGCAACAAAATCATTTTGGTTCACCACTGTAAGATACCGTTTCAGATTCTCCTCACGATGAAGCTATTCGTTTAGTCAATTATTCATTCGAAGGTCGTTCAATTTGCTTGATGCCCGACAGTGTAGCTGCAGGAATCACCGTCTACGCAATTTTAGTACTCTCTATGTCTGGACTATTCACTGGTGTTCATATTAACCGTAAAGTCAAGAACACCAAAGTATCGGAAATCGCAGTGATGTGATAAGAAACCGTGCAGGTACAGGCACAAATCTGAGACATCGTTGACAACCGGCAGGTTTTCCTCCCAAACAAACTGCCAACCGATGATTCCTCGGCAATTTTCTTACGGATTTATTACAAGCTATAAAGCTTCCAAACTACATTTTATCGTACGTATTTTTTAGCATTTTTACAATGCTGTATCATTGTAAAATAGGACAGTGTAACAGACTGCATAAAGAACAATTCTGAAATTTTACTAAAATTCTACAAAATTTTAGCAGCACTTTTCTATCAAAATGTATATTAAATATTTTTTGGATTTTGCCGTACTAATTCTCGTAATTTTGCCATAACGGCATGGATTTTCGATAATAATCCAAAATGTAGAACCTATTTCTGTATTGGGATATTTATTCTGTGAATTTGGGTAATTTTAGGAATCAAACACCTAATATTTATTTTAAAATTATAACTACCGGGGCGAAAAATTCAAAACATATCCAACCAGCAGCTATATAATCATCATTCCACAAGTTTAGAGTTATCCTTTTTGCATTATAGAACTGTAAAAAAGTATCTTCCAAGTTATAGTGATATTGTTTATACATTTCCTGAAATAATTTTATTCTAGGCAAAATAAGTTATCACACGCGCTTGTGAAGTGTAGGCTACAAAAACCAAACATTTACAAAATGTTTAAAACAATTTTTACATTTACGTTATTGTAAAGGCGTTTTGGCATAACATATTTGTCAAGTTTTATTTTATTACATGATGTTAGAGGTACTTAGGAACCTCTATAGATTCATAACTTCAACCAAAACTTCAATGTATCGAATTTTCAAAAACATTATAATAAACTAATAACAACGTTATTTCCTTAAGTTCTTATAATTCCAAACTAGCATAATTGTCAGCATATAAAAGTTATTACGGCAACTGGTAATATGCAAATTCAAGTGGTAATATGACAGCTCGGTTTATTCAGCCAGTTTACACGAAAATATTGATATATATCAAGAGCCGTCCCTATTATGTCAGTGTCTTACCGACTATGGTAGAGGATACAGATGACATATTTACTATTTTCATAGGAATTAACAGTATTCAGTCTATACAATCTTAAAACACTACTTCTTGATAATAACTTGGCTATTCTGTACGAAATATTACATAAGTATACTTACTTTGAGATTTTAAACATTGCTATGGAGATTTCGCACGATAGTTATAAGAAATTTATTTCTTTTGTATATAGTTTGATTTAATCTGTATGTACCGTTAAGCGGTATCGGTATAGTATTAGCACAGAATATGTCCAAATTCCTAATTATCTTTAAATGATTTTCGGAATATTTTATGTTTAACAGCTGTAGACTAGTTGCGTTAGAACTTTTCTGATAGAATTATTAACTAATGAAAAATACGTTATTTAACATTTTTAAACGTTGTGAATAATGCAGCTTGCATATGTTGCTTTGTGCATTTTCTTACGCATCTCATTAATAACTTATAACAATATTTTCAAGTATAATGTTACAGGCGACAAATTAATAGTTTGATCGAATAGGTTTTTTAATCGAATCATCGCATCCAATCGGTTTTAGAAGAAAAGGATAAAAGAACACATGCAGTCATCTTCCAAAGTTTGACTACAGGTTGTAAAAATGCACAAAACGTTGTTCTGTTTGATGGATCATGACGAAAAATTTAGCATGCAAAATATCAAAAACCAGTTTTCACACCAAATAATAGAATAAGTAATGGAGCTAACAATGTTGATCCAACAAGTAGGTAAAAGATGGCGGTAAAAGATCACAGGCTTTTCACCATTTGAGTCAAGTCAATATTAATAAACTATCTCAGCAAACGATGCATTAAAAATTCACCAGCAGATATGGAGCGTATACAGGTTATGAAAATTGAACCATCACTTGTATGCCACAACCAGCAGTTATGATACAATATTTGGTTCTTAATTTCAGCTTACATAAGTTATCTTAACTTTTAATTTACAAAAGGATTCCATAATTAGCAGGCACGTTTCTGCCACCTAGTTTCGTGAACTCCTCTTGAAAATTAACTGTACTATGTTTCTTCGGAAAATTTATCATAGTTGAAACTTAATTCAAAAGAGATCTTTGAAGCCATTACGCTGGTGGTTGCGGCCAGACGAATTATGCTGCTCGCCTCCTTGAATGTTACACATACTGATCCTCCACGATCAGCCTAATACTATACCTGTGGCCCGTGAACTGCCGCCACATTTTCATCTGTGGTCGTCAGCTTATGGACAAATATATAATTTATATCGACTGTTTGGTGTTTATGGAAAGTGCAAGTACAGCCAAAGACTATAACTATGAGCATGATGAACCTGACAGAAATTTTAAATTCCAACATGACTACTTTAGTCATATTGAACATAAACTTTTTGATACAAGTTTTACTTTTATTGGAAATATTTACTATACTAGTGTAAAACACATACATAAAAATTTTTCTTCAACATGCCTATCGTAAACCAAATGCAGTCTTGAACTGTCCAGAAGTATATTTATCTTAATATTTGTTACTGCTATTTGTTTATAACCAACGTATTAGCGGTAGTTATGCGCGAGTAAACTTAAGGTGATCCCACTAACCATCCTATTTCGTATTTTTGCATAAAATTTGTTACGGAATGCTTTTTAGTCAATTGAAATCCGGGGTAAAACTGTTCGCGAACACAGCGCTCGCGATTAAAATATGACCATTTTGTGTTAGCGAAAGTTCAAGTAAAATTACCCAAATTTTTGAGAACGAAAATTTGTCGATTTGATTGTGACGCCACTTTTCATTAAATTTGTTCGCGAACACTGAATAATCCAAATTTAAATTCTAATGTATTTGGGACAGAATTTCTGCAAACTGAAATCGCCAAAATGCTGTTCGAACACAAGATATAATTTCGGGCATTTCGGGCACTTGAATTTGATATTGCCAACTTTCGGTTAGCGAAAAACCGAATGAAATTAAGCCTTTTTTGCGTATCCAGAGTTTGGGATTCGATATCGGTAATGACAAAATAGGATGGTTGGCGGGGTCATCTTAAGTTTACACGCATTATAGCTCTTATTTAAATACAAGCTTTTCCTTTTTTGCCTACCATCGGCTGTCCACATTTATTATCAAAATTTTATGCTATGATAGGCATCTATAGGATGCAGTTGGTCTAAGTCATATTTCCATCCTGAAGACCCGCATTCACCACATCCCCTCTTGCTCGCGTGAACGGCTCGCGGAAGAATCACACATGGCCAAAATTACAAAAATTTTAATTAACTATTGGGCAAAATATGAGGAGTAATTTGTGAGAATGGGGAAAATTTTAGATTATCCCCGCCTACCCGTCTCTTCGGATTCATCTATCCCTCTATAAGCCGACGCACATTGAACAGCTATGCTAATAACATTTTTCCGATGACACTAAAACACTAAATCTACCATTAAAATATTCAACTAAACAACAGTGTTTCTAGCTGTGTCGTTTGGTGCTAAATCTTCTCCGGTCAATGATCGGCCTTAACGATAATTATTTTGGCAATTTGGCGTGAGAAATATTGCGCGTTTTGAAACGTTCTGGTTTTCAGAGCTTACCGTGGTAAGTAATACTGTCAATTTAGCTCTGCAAAAGTTAAATAAAATATAAGCTCTCCTTCAGTCTTAAGATCAACAAAAGAAACCCAAAAAATTAGGTATATTTTGGTTTGCTCGTCTTTCACGAAGTAAAAAACTCAATGTTGCAATTCAGTCTGACATCATATTGATATCTGATATCAAGAATACGGGCCCATATAATCAAGCTATGTTGCAGAAGCTTTGCACTTAGATGTAAAAATGACATAAGTATGTGAGAACGAGAAACTTTACAATCCTTAACAATTATAGTGATTATATTATAATAGTTTGTTGGTAAAATGTAACTAACCAACTCATCTGAATAAAATCAAGAGCCCGATATTACTCCAAAGCTACAGCAATTTAACAATAACCATCATATCAATAAGTTATGCGTTTGATTAAATATTTACTTGTTCAACCGCAAGTAATTCTGAGCACTAAACTTTATGTGTCACATGTCGAGTTCTGTACGTAGTCATCGCTTGAATCGTGCGCATTAGTTGACAGCTCCAATGCTGCAACTGTCGACAACGTAACCTCACATGGTGTAATACCACTGTATATACTGCTCGACTCCATATCCGGGTAGACATGGCTATCAATAGCAGCAACATATTGTCGTCGTTGTTCATCGTCGTCACCTACAACACCTGATGACACTGAGTCGAAGCGAGTACGGCGGCTTTTGTCAAGATAATGTACTTTTCTGTACAGCAGGCAACACGGACAACAACAACAAATTAAGCCAATGGTTGTGATTGAGATTACGATCAGTGTTATTACCAGACCGATGATAGCTGCAGCACTGAAATTAAAATCGGTATAATAATAACTTTTATGGGGAAGTAAAATGCATGCTCTGTCGTTCCCAATATACTAAGCTTAATCGTGAGCCCTAGCATAAGCTGAGGTGCTTACATTGTAGTAAAGTGTGGGAATTTTGGAATTGCCAATAGCAAAACAATAACTCTTCCCACTAGCCAAGACGGGTTACCAAGCTGCATGGTTGCCTTCCTGCTAAATGCTGCTCATACGACCCCTGTTTCCTCGACTTGCAAGGAGAGGCAGCGATTCACCTAATCCCAGGGAATCGATTAGCTCTGCGGGCCATATGCGGGCTTTCAAAGGTATTCGGCCAGGTCCCTTTGTTTGCACACTTGTCTAGTTTGTGGTACAATTCATAGGGGTCCCCGGGGAAAGTCAACCTCTAGGCCTATGTATAGGTAATAAGGTCGACTCACCGTTCCCAATCTTTCACTCAAGGAATCCTAAATTTCGACCTAACATGTTTGTTATAACTCACTGATGGCTGTCTAATTTTCACACCTTTTATGTTTTAAAATTATCGTAATATCTGGCATTAGATTAACCGAGTCGTTCGTCCGTGTTCAATGTAAGCCCCCATTTTTTGTGTCTCAACTTTTCCTATCTTGTAGCAACCTGAAACTTTTTGTAAGGAAACAGCTCATTTTGACGATTCCAACTTTGAGCAAAGCTGAAAACTTCCCAATTTTGCGGTTGTTTTGTTTTGCTGACAGTTTTGTAGGTTGCTTTTGTACAGCAACCTGTTGTCTTGTCAGTGTTTATCAACACTGGTAAACTTGAGGAAGGCCATGCAATACAAATTTGACCCGTTTTGGTCAATTTTAAGTTCTTTGATCATATTGCCCAATGAGAAATGTAAGTCGACCCTCAAGGAGGATTTAGTTCGCGTCCAAGAATGGTAAAACGCCTGGTGACGGTGTGTTGCTTTTCACAAATGTTCGGTTTTCATTTTTGGCAATTCTTTGGTCGCCACTGAATACTCACTGGGTTCCTTAACGTTAACAGTAGCAGCCGAAATGAATGGCTTCGGTTTTCTTCTAACATCAGATCAAAAATTTTCTTCACATTGCCACAAAATTTCTAAAAAGGCGATGCAAATGACTGCAAATATATTCAGAGTTTTCAAAACGCGCAGGACAAGTTTTTTTCTGCAAATGTTCTTTACATACATGCGTCCGATAGTTGAGTATGAAGTTCAAGTCTGGTCTCCTCACTTATTAAGGGACATTGATGATATTGAAAAAGTTCAGAGATCTTTTAACAAAAGGACACCGGCTGTCCATCATTTGCCGTACAAACAACGACTAAGGAGTTTATCCCTTGACAGTTTGGAACAACGCAGAATTACAGCTGATCTCCACCTTTGTTATAACATTGTAAACAATACTATAGACTTGGATTTTGACAATTTTTGCTTACCGAAATATTGCTACAACACGCTCTCATCACCTACTTTTAAACGCCCCTTATGCTATACCAGAAACAATAATTGCTTTGCGGATCGTGTGCCTAAAATATGGAATACTCTCCCATCCGAGGCCGTATCTGCTCGAAGCCTGAAAGTCTTTAAAGATTCGCTTAACAATATCCATTTTTCATGCTTTCTGAGAGGGCGGGGGTTAGGTGATCACCCTTTGATCTTCCCCCGTTACTTCTTTTAGATATTTTAAAAATTCCACTTCCTGTTCTTTGAAAATATGTTCGAAATATATCTGAAAGTTAATATGTTTGTTACTGGCATTCTGTATACATGTGTATTACAATTGGTGATATATTCGTTATGTTCGTACTTGGCAATCAGATGACAGTAGGCCTTGATTCATCAGTAGGAGGCGAATGATGGATTTCCTAAGCTGACCTGTTGAGCTGTTTGATGATGTCAGTAATAAACACGTTATTATTATTATTATTATTTAAGTTGGGATTATAGAGTGTTCGGCAACAAATGTAATGAAAAAATGACACCGCAAGCAAATCTATGCTATAGTTTAGCTCTTGGAGTTCTCGAGCAAAATCGATTTAATTCAAAATGTACAAATATTCGTTCTCAAAAATATGGGTAATTTTATGCGGGATTCGCGTTATAATGTCCCCACCACTTGGAACTTATGTACCCCACACAGTGGCAGGCACACCCTAGACTACAGGGTGTCTTAGACATCCCCTGTGTTTTTGAATAAAGTTTCAAATAAATTTCAAACAAAGCTAGCTAATAGTTTGGCTTATTTCACGCGGTGTCAATGAACCGTCGTTGCTTTTTCGTTTTGCTGAGGGTTTCCGCCACCCCATGAAGTCATTTTACATAGTGCCTATAGGATACCCTAGAAACACCACATTGGCGAGCATAAAACACCGAAATAATACATTGCCAAAATGAGGTATCTAGGGGTGTGCCCGACACCCTCATATTTTGTTATATATTGTGGGTGTCACTGTCACCGTCTTTACGGTATAGGCTACACTACAGGGGGACAAAAGTTCCAACTGTTGGGGACATTATAACGTGAATCCCGCATTACATGAATTTTCGCAAACAGAAAACGATTAGATTTCAATCGCGAGTATTGTGTTCTCGAACAGTTTGCGCCGAATTTCAATTCACGAAAAATTTTCCGTAACAATTTTTATGCAATATTATAAAATAGGATGGTTGGCGGGGTCACCTTAAGTTTACATGCGCATTATATCGGTAGCACGGAGATGCATATGAACAACATATTACAACTGATAACGGTGTCGACATATTAAGTTCACATTTGTGATTGTAATTTTAAATGTTTTTAAAATTTGTGTTTACGAAGTAAATTTAATTAAAGAAGTAAAATTAAATTTAAATGACTGACCCCTCAAGCTGTGTCGAATGAGAGTAGTAATCACAGTTTGTGCTACAATAGATTTAGTTAGACCCACCTGGCTACATGAATGGTTTGTTTCCAGGCAAATTAATAATTCTATGCGTCTATGAAATTGGTGTCGCAAAAATCATCATTAGAAACTGTATTAGAAGCAAGTCTGCCTTATGTTATAAAATATGTTTTTGGCACGAAATATTTCTAATTTTGTCGCATTAAAGATAGGAAAGAAGCTGCACTTACGATATCACAAGGGGACAACAATTCGGCACTATCATATGCAGATAATGGGTTTCGCGACAACACCATGTGTAATGGTCCGGATCTTGGGGTTGTGGACAGTACGAATAACTATCTGCAAATAATAATATTGCAAGACGGCAACAGAATTGGTCACTATATATGCAAGTAATGAGTCTCGCGACACGATGTGTAGTAGTCCGAATCCTGGGGTTGTGAATAGTACGAATAATTATCTATTAACATTGTCGATAATCTTAATATATGCACTATTGCTATGTTTAAAATCAACTGATATTATATATTGAACGATGGGTACAGGTGAGGTTTGCCAGGAACATACAGGATTTACGTAACAACTTTTCCTGCGAATAGGTTAAGAATACAATTTCAGCTAATGGTATGACATTTATATACACGATTTAATAGGAACAGTTAATTGCTACGAACTGATATGTTCGCGCCCAAGCTACCCAGAGGGCCGCTTATGTGATTAGGCTTTAAAAGGACTAACAAGAAGATGCTGCGCTGAGACCATCGGATTTAGCACCATCCTTTTAAGTCTTGATTAGCCAGATGAGGCCAGTTGATTGACTAGGTATTCTGGCAAGGAAAATATTTCAGGCTATTATTTCGTAGCCAGATCTGATATATATGAAGTACATGCTGTCACATACCCGAAACAAGTGCAATAACAACTTGAGAAAAATGTAGCCAACTATTCCAATGTCATTGCGACATAAAAATGTATACGAACCCTCGTCCAAAATCGTGCCTTGGAATTAGGGTTATGTATTCTGTGGTTTGGACAATGTTATGACAATATATATTGACGATATAGTATGTAGTCTATAGGCAGATACAGTGTCAAAATTTTACTAAAAACCGCAAATCATTTTCGAGCTATGATATTGACTGCGATACCAACGCAATTTTGATACAAAATTTGTTAGTTTTGCACTTTTATTCATTTGCTAAAAGATTTATCAATTCGGTATTAGACGTACAATTGCAATAGCTCAGGTCACTTGTACTGTGAAATTTTTTATCAAATCAATTTAGCGGTTACAATATTTCAGACGGATATATACAACAATATTCGACTTGATTTAGATCTAAAACTGGCAGTAAATTTACTACTGCTCATGAAAAAAATATATACAAATGAGTGATTTTATAAGATGCCAATAGATAATCGCAATACATTGAGTAAAATTGGGCATATCTACTCATCCCCTCATGAGCTGCAGTCGTTGTAATAAAAATCTGCATTAATAAAGTATCCAAGAAACAATATGATCTATCTTTACCAGAAAAATTTACTACTATCGGTTGCTAACTTAGATTGTTTTATGGCGTATGTTACTTGGAGAAGTATCTGTCGCAATATGTTCATGAATCCTACATGACGATCAAGCTTTCCTACAACATGGAAGAACGCGTGAGCGAGTCCATGTTTAAGTTGAGGAACTAGAAGGGTCGATGCAAACCCAAAAGTAATAAATTTAGTTTTTCATTGTATTAGTTGCTCCACCTTCGTTTTGTTTTATTATTGACGTGGTTAAGCAGCGCAACAATGTAAATGTGCGCCAAGAATTCGGCTAAGTCAAGCAGACCACTTTACAAGTTTTTTAGAAATCTCGAAAAGCAGGACATTAATAGCAGCTCGCTGAAACAGTTAGTATATAGTACAGAACAGCGATTTTGTTCATATGATGACGTGACGTTATTGGCTGTGATACGCAATTCCTAAATGATTCGCTAAAAGTACGCAAAGATAATGTATTAACGTTCTTTCTGAAACTATATTTTTCGTTTAACAGCATCAAATTTGCCTTATGTTAACTTGCATGCTGTCGCTTTGCACTGTTCATGCGTGTAAACTGATCATGCATGGTACGGTATCCACGAATTATCACTAGATATATTATTTTGTTTATAGTCAAAATTAGCGCCTAAAATGAAAAACGTTATAGCGTAATTATTAAGTCCCAAATAAGTAGAGCACAGTCAATGTCGAGCACAACTCCAGCCTGAATCTGAAAGCTGAATCGTTTAAAATTTTAGAATTCCTGTTTAAAATGTGGATGCAATTTTTGTAGTTTTGTTCTGCAGGCATTAAATACGACAAACTATTGTACCCATTTTCAGTAATAAAATAATGCAATAAACACAATTTGTCTTTGTAGAACAGCTTTATGGAGCGTTTACGTTATTATAAAGGCCCTCCAATGTGAAAGTTTTGTCCACCTTCTTTATCTCTGCCACCATCAAATATATGGTATCCTTCACACCGTAATGTTTATGATTGTATTTTCAGATAGTATACATAGGTAGTGTAGTGCCGATAATAGTATGGTGTAGACCACACTATAAAATTTATATGGTGTTAGCTACACCATGCTGTTATTTACACGCCTTATGTAATGTGTTTGTGGATGGTGTCCTTGACACCGTCAGTAATAAACAACAGGTAAGTTTGGCCACTATAATTAAATGGATGGTGTCTGGTACACCATCTGTTGCATTCTATAGTGTAGGTATATACTGTACATAACTGGATGGTGTGGTCTAGACCACTGGGGACAAAACTTTTACATGGGGGTCCATTATAACGTAGACGCCACATTAAACAGAAGCCATTTTGTGAAAACTGAAGAGATAAGTGTGTCAGTCCCCAACAGTCAATCGTATGCTTAAGTCGAATGTCACAGTTTTCGGCTTAACCACACATTTCATAGAACATAAAAACACACAAAGCTCAGATTTTGAGACTTGTATATTTGACCTCCTAGTTTTGAGTGGTTCGTTAAGTAAAATGCCTCGCACAACTAACCCAACTCAAAAATATATTTTTAGCTTGGCGAGTTAATTTGTTCTAACCCATCCTATTCGACAATTAGGGAGTAAATCTCAAAAGTTTCTTGACATTTAGCACTGGTTTACATTAGAGTGCTGACAAGTGACACAATTTTCCTTTATATAAACTCCTCGTTATACTAAATGCAAAAAATAGTTTATCCGATCAATTAGATTTAGCAACTCTATTGCTTTCTGTATTGCAGTTCAACACAGTTGCGTACCATATGATCCTGGACACCAAAACACTTTTCTTCCATTTATAACTCCTTCGCGATAAAACCAGATTGGATCAATCAAATGATTTGCGGCGACCGGACCTAAACCGCAAATAGTTTACAGACATCACAACAGTACTAATATATATAATTATTAACATAACTAGGACGTGTAGTTTCTCGGGAGCAATACGTAGTTATATGTACGTCTCTCGTTAGCATACATATACTTATGAAACAACAGATTCGATGTCGTTGGTAGACAAACCCTAAATTACATCAAAGATTGAAAATGAAAAATGCTGGCAAAAAGAAAATAAACAGATATTATAATTATTGGTTAAAATCTTATTAAAATGAGAAATGATATCAAATCAATAGTCTTTTTGCTTTACAGCAATTTACTAGATGCTAGGGATTCATTTTAGGGCTTCCGCTATTTTTGAAACATTTTATGGTTTTTAGTGTCCAGAAAATTAAAAAATTTTACATATGCCATGGTTATTGAACACCCGTCCTACTAATCCAGAGAATAGGTATCAGTGCAATGATGCTAACTCCCATCCGCACCATATTTTGAGTTCTATTTAGTTCAATCTCCCACAAAATATATACGGCATACGACGAAGACACACAATAATACGATTAACAATGCACTATTTTTACATCATTTACCAAACAATATTCGGCTGCAAAAAAGAATTTTACAAGCACATTACTGTACAGTTTCACATGAACTGGCGCTACACCGGTGGGGGATGAGTTTATCACGGTAATTTAAGCCTGACAGAGCACGAAAGTTCTGCAAGGTGTACGAACTAGAAGCCGCAAATTCCCGGCTGCCAACCAGTCGAATCAGAAGAAGTCAGCAATAAACAGTTTTGACGCGTTAATTATTATGAAATAAAATAATGCTTTTGGAATGGCTTAAGCGAAAACAGACAACCCCAATGAAATTGCGTAATCGAAACACTAACATCTTACAAACACGTAATCTTGTGCAAACTTGTACACGTATTGCATAATTGTTAAACTAAACACTGTTAAATATATATGATAAGTTGCAAAATGTTTAAGTAGTCAAAACAAATGGGCGCCGCGAATCATCCCGTATAACAAATTTGTAGCACTCGGTGCAAGGATTTTGCCTTTCTCAATCTGAAATGTTATAACTTTAAAATGTTGATGTAACCTAAATGGCCATAACCAAAAGGCTCCTGTAAAATTTAAGGAAGTATATATATCATTGGAAGCAGCAAGCTCGAATCTATTACATTACAGTCCTATCGGCATAATGTACCAATTCATTGATGAGTTATACGTGACACAGACAGACAAAAAATTATCACAGCTGACCTCTATTTTGAAAAAACTCACTTGGCTACTACAGCGGTATGATTTCAATAATAACATGTTGTATGTTTTGATGGTTCGGTTAATATATAGTAAATAATTATTGTTTTTGAGATCTGAAAGCCTTAATTAGCATTCAAACAAGTCAATTTATTTAATCTTCGATACAGCTCTAATAAAAGACAGTAATATAAGCGCCAAAACAAGTCAATCATAACTACAATTATAATGGCCAACGTCACGAATACTGCCAATTTTGCAGTCATCAATTTTTCGACCAGTAAGGGTGTGTCCTTGCACAAAGGCTGTGGAAACAGTTTTTAGTTTTATGGGGTTAAGTTGTACTCCCATAGACGTTGTATTCCACTTTTGTAATATATCTTTAGCACCAATATTTATAATTTGTACTGAGATTTAAACTGCAATGCCTTAAATGTTAGGGTTTCGCAAAACAAGAGTGTTACTGTGCGAATACTAAACTAAACTAACCAAACGGTTGCAGATATCCAAGTAGATGTAATTGCCCCAACGAATTGTTTTTGAATCGACATAAATGCGGACTGGATTGGCCTGGACATAAGTGTTGCGGGGTGGAACTGTAACAAAAACCAAACTGAATACAAATTGTATCTAGAATAAGGGTTGGGAACTGGATAACTCGAAATAACTATACTGCAAACAAAATGTTACTACGGACTGAACAGCTAACATTCCATCAGTCAACTCAAGTGGTTGGACTCATTTTATAATACAAAATTATCAACCTCGGAAATTATAGCCGGAGGCCTGAGCCGGGGCCACCGGCTCACCTGCCAGGTGGTGCCGGATAATTTTTTTTACCGGATTTTGTCGCGTTTAGACGTTAATTTTTCTCAGTAGGGGCTTTGCGCCGGGGGTACTGGAATTTTTGCCGGGGGTACCTCCGTTTTGCCGGGGGGCAGCCGTACATGCTGCTTATACGGACTAGCCAGGTTTTAACAGTTACTAAGAAATTACAATCATTAATATTATTACTACATATAATTTTTCTTAATTTGCAATTTATTCGAGCTACGCCTGTCGACAACTACTTTGAGATTTTCCATGTATATCCACTGGCTAGTTTATACGAGAGTAAATGTAAGGGTACCCACCAATCATCCTACTTTGTAATAACCGATATTAAACGCAAACACTTGTTACGGAATACGTGCCGATTTTTGGTCGGTGTTTCGCTAACCATGAATTTGCAAAATCAAAACATGTGTTTAAAATTTAACAGAATTTTGACAGCATTAAATTTTCAGAAATTGGGTTCTTAATCTATTAGCATTCACAAACAATAAATTTAATGCAAACATGACGCCACAAACAAATCGATACTATAATAGCTACATCGCTCTTGGTGTTTACAAACAATATAATTTAATTTCGATTTCAAAAATTTCGGTAATTTTCGTCAATGCAAGACAATTTGATTTCAATCGCAGAGCAGTGTGTTCTCGTACACATTTGTGCCAAATGTCCTTTGACAAAAGTCCGTGACAAATTTAAGTGATTTAGCACAGCTGCTTTGCTGCGCTAAGCACCTTAGGTTTATTCGCGGATTTGACAAAACATCGGCATCTGATAAAAGTGATAAAATACTTTTCTTTAACCAAATTGGTGAAAATTATTCTGTAGCAAGACAGATTATCTTTTACGGGTTAGGACATCAAAACAGAATTTTACGACAATAAAGGCCATAACTAAGGAAAGCTTTGAAAAATATTTACACTAAAGTATTCATTTAAATTATTTGTGTTTAAACACTCGGATCTTCCGATAAGGATGACCATTTAACCCTAAATTAGTATGAATCTTGTTACGGCCCATAACATGTAACTCGAAAACTGGTTTGGCTCAAATTTTCACAGTGTCGATTTTATGAAATATAGATATGTACTTGTAGGCACAGAATCAGAAAAACAGTAACCTGGAGGCAAAGCAACGTGATTATCGCTGTTGCCTCCTACACCTCGCGACAATTTGGAGCTGTCTGGTTTAATGTTTCCCAATGCAATAAATTTTCACCAATATACTACGTGATCACAGCATTAATATTATCCTAACAGTGCATACCAAACGAATAAAGTCTTCAGAATGTCTACTTCGGCCAAAAATGATGTGGCAACCTTAGGCTCGGTAATTTATGGTCATTTATAAATGACTTACTTGTTCATTGTCCATGTACAACTTATATTAAACTGCAATCACACTAGTTTATATTATGATTGTCCACAGTTTTGCTAGGAAAACATTCTCAGGACAAAATTATATTTGCCGCCTATTAGCTTCGCAATACATGATTTAAGGCTCGATAATGAAAGCGTATGTAGTTTGCCTGCTTTGATACAACTGATATATTTCCCTTTATTAACAGCATGGCCTACTGCAAAGGCACGATGCCGTAATGGAAGCAAATAAAACGCGACATGACTTGGAAGACTACTTCAACTACAAGAAGCATACATAATTAAGCATCATTCACAGCCGTAGTAGTGTCTGCCGTTGCTGAAAACCTACCAGGAAGCGTCTTGTCCTTCTCTATACTTCCGGTAGCGTAGTAATACTCAGCCATTTCCACGTGCAAAATAGGCATATCTTCGGGGAGAAAAAGAGATTCTTTTTCAGATGCCAACAGTGGATACGTAGGCTTTGAGCCAGCTGACAAATTGGTTTTTTTCGCCGAATCTGGCGTTGAAACGCAATGAATCGTAAGATCCTCGATTGTAATTACTACACAAGAAGAAATAAGGCGTGGCCACTCTCGCTGCAGACTATCGACTAGCTCAGGACAACAAGCTAAAATCAGTTAAAACGCAGTAAAATCAATTCAATAGTGTTAACAGTTTGCCCCATATGCATTTAAGCATAGTATACGAAAAGAAACAAAATTCATAACAAGAAATCAAATAAAAATATAATGTCAACAAATTTCACAAATATTATTTAAACTAGTTCACACTAAGCCATACCGAAAGAATATTGCAACGGCAATGTATTAATGGCAACGGTGCCACAATTTCAGCAAGCTATTTAAGCTGAAGTACCTATTTTCTTCCTACAATGCATTTTCACGTTGTAATAGCTCCAGCGCCTGACCTTTTTAATACATACCACACAATTACAATTATTGTTTTTGTCGTGTTCAGTAACACCGAAATACTATAGACCCATTCTGACCCTCTGAAAAATAATGGCAAGTGTAACTATTTCAATCCTTACAAACTGTGTATTATGACCATAACCAATGTTGCCAGTCAAGTATTATTAGTATAATCAATCTTTTAATTATGCATGACTAACTATTATTCTAGTTATCTGGAAACAGTTTAGGGGCACATCCTGGCTTCAGCCAAGTGGAGGGCCTGGTATTTTCGATGCCCTCTAGTTAAAAACGAGTGTAACCCTGGCAAAATCTTTGGGCTCCCAAAGTAAATACCCATGCCCAAATTAGCATTTTTTTACAAAAATCCATTTATGAAGTTAAAAATTTGACTAATTGGAGCAAAAAATATTGAAAAGTTCGATTTAACCTCAATAGAGACGTGTTGCACCTTTTCTGAGGCCATTTATTATCATTTTAACGTTTTCCGCAGAAAAATATTATATTTTAGATTGCGAGCTTCGGCGTCGCCCATAGTTCAAGCCGGGGGGGGCAGTTCACGTCCTGTGGCAAGATCAGGTGTCCCCCGGTTCCGAACCAGGAGTGCCACCGATTCATATTTACCGGAAAAATTTTCAGCGAATGAAGAAATCAGACATCGATCACAAAATTAATTGAAACATGTATGCACACAATTACCTAACAATGAAAAGAAAATGTATCATTTATTGTTTACATTAATAAAGTTTGACACGAAGAAACAGTATTAATTTTAGACCGTTACCGAAAGCACACAGGAAACGGCACTAGTGCTGCTAGCCCGCGCTAGCGCCTTTATAAACTCCCAATAATTGAACCCACTTTAAAGATCCAGTAAGAGAACAATACAAAGGGAATGCTGCTTTTAGCGTCTATCAAAACAACAGCATTTTTGAAATTTATTAACCACAACTTTCAAGACAAGCTATATCTCGAAGCGAAGAGTCATTTTTCCACCTGTAAACATCTAGCTAGCGTTTGCCGATATGGATACATGCCTGCCAAATATATACAGTATTGCTTTGAACGTACCCCAGAGAATAGACTCATTATAACCTTCTATGTACTAGTAAATTGCAAAATGACAGAATTTAACTATTTTGGTGTAAAATTTAACATTTAAGCAATACGTTGTATGTATTCGTTCAGTTACGTATCTTTGTATGTAAGAATATGTGTGCTGCAAAGCCGCGCCGGGGGGGGGGGGGAGCCGACGACGAGAGAACGCCCATCTCGAGGTTAAAGACGGGGCAGAGCCTGCCGTACTCCTAACTGGTCAGGCGACCAGTTCCAGGGCCCCTAGGGTCCGCGGGAAGGCCCTAAAGTAGGCCCCCGTCCGTCCTATCCGTATGTATTTTGTCCGTCCGTAAAACTCTGAAATTTTAGCGATTTTTGTCAGTTTTGTCGTGTTCTCATATATATATATAGATATATATATATAATAATTACATATTAACATAATATATATAAACATATATGTCTACACACAAGTATACACATATACGAATACACACATTACACACAGTAGACATAGCGGCGTCCTGAGCGACAGAAAGGTCGCTCAGGATAAATACACACGCACAACACGTCAAACACAACAACAACAAAGGCGACGAAGAAGAAAACCGACCAGAAATGTCGGTTAGAGAGAGAGCGAGGACAAGAAGACGAAAGAACACCGAGGACACGAGGAGACAACGAGAGGGTGCGGGAATTGTGGCGGGACAAGGGGAATCCAGTGGGATTTTCGAGGTGCTGGGGTCAGATTCGGTCCAAGGACGGAAAACGGGGTCGATTGATACCAAACACAAGGGGGTAGGCATAGAGGCGGGTCGGGACCCATCTATGGGTTCCGATGTGTATTAGTATGGTGATCAGGATACCATAGACGGTGGCGGGCCTTCCAATTAACCCGTCATTCGTCGTTCCTTATAATCGCGAAGGCTACCGAAGTAAGATTTCCGCTTGTTGCGACTTGTTGTTTTCTGTGACCATTACTTAGTATGTCGCTAAAACCAAGTAAATTTAATATTTTTAATTTCAGTCTTAACCAACGTATTTTCTTGAACGTGCAGCCAGGGGCCTCCTATTCCCGGACGGTCATAACCGTCAAACCCATAACACATAATGCCTGCTGGTGGGGGTTTTCGACCAATTTCCAGTTTCCGTCGGCGTGGGGGTTTCATTTTCAGTCCTACAGGTCGGTTGAGGCGGCTCATTTCCTCATAATTTAGTCAGGTTACAACACTCGTCCCTAGCAAAATCGTGAATTACGACAGAAGGATGCGGCACGTTACACTAGACAATTACTGATATTACGCGACATTTGTATACACGACAGTCCCTAGTATAAAGCGACAGTTATATACAAAACGGTTCATAGTATGTAAGTAACATTTTATACGAAACTGTTCATCAAGATAAGCGACATTCTATACAAAACTGTTCATTAATATAAACGACATTTTATACAAAAACGGTTCATCAATATAAACGACATTTTATACAAAACTGTTCATTAATATAAACGACATTTTATACAAAAACTGTTCATTAATATAAACGACATTTTATTCAAAAACGGTTCATCAATATAAATGACATCTTTATTCAAAACGGTTCATCAATATAAACGACATTTTATACAAAAAAGTTCACTATTATGGGCGACATTTCATACGAAACAACCATGTGCAAACGCGTCCCGATACAATTTTGAGTGCGAAAGTCCTGAACTGTTGGTGACAGGGCCGAAGCGGCCGTGTTACATGTACACTGTAAAAGACCAAGGGCATGAAAGCACATTGCAAAGAGTAAAAACATGATCCAATAACGAGGGGGCAAAACAATGACAACAGGATATTTTGCAAAAAATATTCAACTACGACATTCAGCGCTGGACAGAGAGCGACTGTGTTCTCGTGAAAAGATGGGAACGTAAGCAGTAAGCAGTAAGTCACCAGTAAGCAACAATTTCCGTGATGGCCCAAATAAGCGAAGCTGGTTTCAGCTATTGGGTCGGAAAACGTGACCTAATGCACTTCAAAATTTGGTCGGAAGAGTGCACGGTCCTAGCAAAATTTTAAAACCGAGTGGTCTTTCGGGCTTTAGTCGTAACTCTGAATGCAGCAACACGGACAAGTTATAACAGGGGACAAAGTTATCAACGCACAGCACAAATATTAGATTGACGCGCACAATGATATATAGTTGAATGCATAAAGTCGTGGCCCGCTATATGGTGCAAATTCGAATATAACACGTTACCACTTATGCAGATATCTCGGTAATCAAATTGCGTAATTGAATCAAATTACGGTAATAAAATTCTAGGTCTTGCTTATAAAATCGGTTAGTATTTCGGTTTATTTCCTTCTCTGGCGAATCTTAGCTAATCCTATGAAATATAACCAGTTTCGAATTGCGATGCCACTACGAATTCACTAAAAGAGATGTAATTTTATCATACCTTTCAACACCGAAATCATGCCCAATATCAGTAGTAACTGATTCCTACCAATTTTTGCGACAGACCTACTATTTTTATTTAGCTTAGAGATCGCGAGACATGACCTAAAAGCTCCTTTTATGCTAATGTATCTCCAAACTAGCCAGCTAATGCGCGCTCACCGTTAAAACTGCTAAAGTGTTGGCTTTACGGCTGTCTGGTAGACATTGAAGTTTGTTCTCAAGCGCGTCCTAATAAACTATTGCGAATGTACTGACACTACGCCTAAATATGAGATCTGAGAGGATTAGCCACGATGCCCTAACATACTCATTAGCACACAAGTTAATAGCAAGACTCGATTTTGCCAGCTATACATCACGGTCTAGGGTATTCATGTTCGAGAAAGTTTAAATTCCGATCTACCTCCAAGAACTATACATGAAATGGTAGGTACGTTTTCGATATTCTGATTCCGAAATTTAATCATAGCTTTGGTACTTAAGCCTCATGAATTTTTTGCGACAAACAAGTGTATTGTTATCAAAATTGATATTAATTATGTTTTATCTCTAAATCCTTCGTTATGGGGTAGTTCCAGAGTTATCTGTGGTTTAACAGGCGGATTCACGAGTGTGTTAGTTCGTTTTGTCAGAATGCAAACCTTAATCGTGGTTTATTAATTGCTTAGGTTACGTTTACCACTTTCTATTATCAATTTGTCTGACAAACACTAATTAAGATCTCAACTAACACACAGTAATCAGCATCGAGGTGTTAACTCTAGGGGATAACACATTAAAGGAACATGACTTATGGATTACCTGAAATAGGTGCAACAGTGTTGTTTTCCCCAGTTTTCTCGGAAAATCAAACTTAGCTGTAAACTTTCTACAGTCCAATTTTTTAATCACTGAAAAATAACCACTTCTATGTTATCGTGAACTCGTACAACTTTATCGCCGAAAAATACCCAACCTCTGGTATTCAATAAAAATTTATCACTAAATATTGCGCTAAGACCTTTGGATTTAACGCCATAGCTTTTAAATATGCATTAGCCATATGAAACTGGAACATTGGTCGATTCTGGTAGGGAAAATAATTTTGCTCCTTATTTTGCAGCCATATCTAAAATCTCGGTATAAAAATTACGGTGCACGCCTATCACAGTCTTATACAAGGTTAGCAAAAACCCGAGCCTATTAGAGCCAACTGTTCCAAAGCCATTATAACAGGGAATCTTGAAAACGTTTTGCTATAAAAAGAGTAACCGGTATTAAGTCAAACGTATACCCATGCCGTCATGGTAAACATGTTCCGTTAATTTTAATTTGAAATCAAACCAACTACTTAGAAATAAAATAACAATTATCACAGCAAAATTTTCCCTAAATTTGGCCAAAAATCAAAAACAGAGCTATAGATTATTTTGTCTCTGGCGGTGAGTATGTTGTGGTAACATTTACCCTGCAAGCTTGTAACTAACTCCTAATTCGTACATGCGATTGTAACTAACTCCTAATTCGTACATGCGCTTGTAACTAACTCCTAATTCGTACATGCGCTTGTAACTAACTCCTAATTCGTACATGCGCTTGTAAGTAACTCCTAATTAGTACATGCGCTTGTAACTAACTCCTAATTCGTACATGCGCTTGTAACTAACTCCTAATTCGTACATGCGCTTGTAACTAACTCCTAATTCGTACATGCGCTTGTAACTAACTCCTAATTCGTACATGCGCTTGTAACTAATTCCTAATTCGTACATGCGCTTGTAACTAACTCCTAATTCGTACATGCGCTTGTAACTAACTCCTAATTCGTACATGCGCTTGTAACTAACTCCTAATTCGTACATGCTCTTGTAACTAACTCCTAATTCGTACATGCGCTTGTAACTAACTCCTAATTCGTACATGCGCTTGTAACTAACTCCTAATTCGTACATGCGCTTGTAACTAACTCCTAATTCGTACATGCGCTTGTAACTAACTCCTAATTCGTACATGCGCTTGTAACTAACTCCTAACTCGTACATGCGCTTGTAACTAACTCCTAATTCGTACATGCGCTTGTAACTAACTCCTAATTCCTACATGCGCTTGTAACTAACTCCTAATTCGTACATGCGCTTGTAACTAACTCCTAATTCGTACATGCGCTTGTAACTAACTCCTAATTCGTACATGCGCTTGTAACTAACTCCTAATTCGTACATGCGCTTGTAACTAACTCCTAATTCGTACATGCGCTTGTAACTAACTCCTAATTCGTACATGCGCTTGTAACTAACTCCTAATTCGTACATGCGCTTGTAAGTAACTCCTAATTAGTACATGCGCTTGTAACTAACTCCTAATTCGTACATGCGCTTGTAACTAACTCCTAATTCGTACATGCGCTTGTAACTAACTCCTAATTCGTACATGCGCTTGTAACTAACTCCTAATTCGTACATGCGCTTGTAACTAACTCCTAATTCGTACATGCGCTTGTAACTAACTCCTAATTCGTACATGCGCTTGTAACTAACTCCTAATTCGTACATGCGCTTGTAACTAACTCCTAATTCGTACATGCTCTTGTAACTAACTCCTAATTCGTACATGCGCTTGTAACTAACTCCTAATTCGTACATGCGCTTGTAACTAACTCCTAATTCGTACATGCGCTTGTAACTAACTCCTAATTCGTACATGCGCTTGTAACTAACTCCTAATTCGTACATGCGCTTGTAACTAACTCCTAATTCGTACATGCGCTTGTAACTAACTCCTAATTCGTACATGCGCTTGTAACTAACTCCTAATTCCTACATGCGCTTGTAACTAACTCCTAATTCGTACATGCGCTTGTAACTAACTCCTAATTCGTACATGCGCTTGTAACTAACTCCTAATTCGTACATGCGCTTGTAACTAACTCCTAATTCGTACATGCCCTACGAAAATTGTAAACTGTACTAACCTATCCAAAGTCACATTGATAAGTGGCGGTAACAAAATGTGCATGACAATGGGCCAAAATATATAGATAATTTTGACACCATTATTATCTCACGAAAGGTATTATTAGATTTATATCATTTAAGTATATTATGTTGTCATCCCATTTACAAGAAAATTGAAGCCCACTAAATTTATTCTTAGCTAAGTTAGAAATTATAACTCCATAATCTGATTTTGGACCAGAAATTATGCGTTGTTTAACGCCTGCTTGCAACAGAAAAGGTAACCATTTTTTACCTGAACGTGGCTATAAGTGATCAATTGAAACCTAGGAGCTTCCTTCAATCTTTTATAATTTGTCAATATTATAATTGATCTTCCGTGTTAGTAATGTACATATCACAGCCAGCCAGTACACCGATCTTTTTCACAACAAATACACATGAAATTATTCAGTGACACTGCCTAACGGCATTTTGCTAAATTTCTAACGTTTGGTAATGTAATTTGTGACTATATATTTGCCTGTCGTCCAAAGCCGTTTTCAAAACATATCCTGGAAAGCCTAAGCATACTCATACTCACATTACCAATTGCCACTACAGTTAAAGCATAATAGGATCATACCTTTAAAACTGAATTATAAAGCCTGCATATATCTACTGTGAACACCAGGAGCGCAGAAAAGGAGTGTGAGTGGCGGTGGCACAATTTTTTCCCAGCAGCACTCAACATTTGACTGGGTCGCCAGCACTTCTGAATACAGTAGATACTAAGACATAGATTCATCATGAAGATCCAACTGTAATATATTTAGTCTATCACACTGTCAAAAGGCTGTAGGGGAGAAGCCAAACAATTTACACATATACATACACCGCAAAAACTTTGAGTTAAACTTTGACTATTGGGTTAAAATTTGACTATGGATGTGTAGTGCATCGTAATGTCATGCAGATCCAAAAATTATATCTAAAATAACACTGCAAAAACGTTGATACAAATTTTGGTTGTTGAGTCGGTCCTTTTTATACCTAAACTTGAGTTAACATTGTACTCAATCTCAAATTTTACTCAGGTGGAGGCGATTGTCAATCCTAAACAGGAGTTTTTATATTTAAGTAAAGGTTTGAGTCAGTTTTGACTCAAGTTGATTAAAATATGACTCAAGTTGAGTCAAAGTTTAATTCAAGCTTATGGTTAAAAAGGACCGACTCAACAACCAAAATTTGTATCAACGTTTTTGCAGTGTTATTTTAGATATAATTTCTGGATCTGCATGACATCACTATGAGCTACACATCCACTGCAGTTTTATTTATATCCGATGAGCTTATCATTACAGGAATACATAGTATCACTTACAAACACATGGCCAATGAACCCGATTATACAAACCGCTGCTACGACATAAATTAGGACATGAGCGCCATTTAATATCAGGTCATCAAAATTCGTTGTTCTCAATATTACTGCTATTTGTTTTTCCAGGAACTTGGCAATCACTTAATTCATAGAAATTGGCAATATACATAGCCACGCCAGTGTACGGCATAGTCGCGTTATACTTGTGGTTTCAGGCTTGAAATATTTGTATTACTGCAAAGATTTCACAGTAAACTGTCCAAATCTCCAAACTGGCTCATTACTGTACGATACCCACGTTCCTTTCGTGCTTTACTCTGTGCGTTTAATGAAACAACTCTGAGACAGCTAGTAAGGCGCGACGAAATCTGACGCGCAAAGTACTAGTCTTCGAGCCGCGAAACTCCACAGACGACAGCTAAACCGCCAGAACACGAATAGAATGCGAACAAAATCATATTATACCAGTTGGCTAAGGCTATAATTTTCTAAATAGCGCTGAAACGTTGAATAAAAAGCCTAAAGTATTATTTTAGACCAAAATTCGCGTAAATTTCGAAGTTTTTATTAATGGCTGTGTAGCAGTCTCTCCCATTTGGGTCAAGTTTTCGATGCAATAAATGGTGCTTTTGAGACAGAGCCATGTCGTTGAGTTAATCGTGATCTCATATGCATCTACGGAATGAGGTTTCAGAGCAGAGACAGATTAAATTTTGCTGTTATCGCATGTAAAAGTTTGATAAACACGTAGCCAGAGGGGTGCGAGAGGGGTGGGGTCGCCTCCTGAGATTGTGTTACTCCCCATTGAGAAAGCAGTTGAAAAATATCAATTTCATATTTACAAGGCGTAGAGTGACATTTCGTTTGTAACCAAGCACTATGACTAAAAGAATTGAATTGATTCTTTTGGTTATCAGTTGTTTTATTAGAAATATTTTATCCAATTTTTAACTTTTGCAAAGGCTGTGTAAATGGAATATTTTATAAATATAGAAAAATTTGCAACCCACCGAAAATCGGCTTGTTCCCTGAAATGGGTTTGCTCGCTCTGAAAAAGAAATCTGGTTACGTGCTTAAGCTTTGCAGAGAATGGTCCCATTTGTGTTTACGTGCAACCATCTGAATACATTGCACCCAGTATGAATAATTTATATCCGTTAACGGTGTTAATTAGCTATACGCTGTGTCTGATCTAAGTATTAAACCCATCGTTTCACCATAGGCGTCAAGTGTTTCGCTTTCCTTAAAATATCTTGAAGACGTTACAAATGCTCAAGGTGTAGGATCGACTAATCATAAATTATTTTGTTTGGCACGAAGTGATCGACCTTGTGGGCATCAGAAATTGGTCCCAGATTAAAGAATGCAGTCCATTTGGATTTAGCTAATGCGTACCACAAACTTTAAGAATTATGCTGGATTCAAACTCACTCAGATGCCATTCCCGTGGCACCGCAGTTTACAAGGCACGCAAGTGGCGCTTAAAATGATTGCAGTCTAACATCGTAGTCTTGAGAGTCTTGCAACTGAGTCGAAGAAAATTTAGCTAACATTTCTATGACAATGCCACGCTAATTGAGCAATGCAGTTAATACTGCACAATTTTTGTGACATCGTCGTTGTATTGGCACAATTAAACCGTATTGTAGAGTAATTAAAACAAACCGACAGTAGCACGCGGCGTTTCCAGAAAGCGCATAATTTGCGTGAATAAATTATTTTTGTTCTTCTACTGTTCGTTAAACTCTTCGCTCAACAGATGGATGGATGTTGGCAAAATTTTATTCCCCGCGTAATGAAAGTAGTTGTCCCTAGCTTTGTATTCTCAGTACTCCCATTATTTCCGACCTAAATCTCATACATCCGACGTTAATTGCGGACTTTATATTTTAGTTATTTGGATCACCAACATTTTAGGTTACCAATCTTGGCTGAGGCAGCCCATGTCAACTGTACGATCTTCTCGCTTCCTGCAGGAAAATTTTATTTTTTATTGATGTGTCTCTTAAATAACAGACACACATAAAATTGTTTATTTTATTATTTAATTTTTTACACCCTCACTAGTAGCTCACAGAATTTTTTAAAAATCGGGATTTTCGAAAAGATGATCAAGGGACTGTTGGGAAAACGGAAACTCAGGAAACGGAAAATAGGAAGAACAGGGATCTCGGGAAACATGAGAAACGGAAAAATGCTGAGAAACTGGAAAATGTTTCGGAGCAGCAAACCTAATAAGTTGGAAAATTGGCAAATTGGAAAATATGGTGAACTCGAAACACAAAAATTTGGAAATCGGGTAACGGGAAATGTGGGAAACGGAAAAACGTAGAGAAACGGCAAACTCTGGTAAGTTTCGGAAACGGAAAAATGTTGAGAAACTGGAAAGGTTAGTAATCCGGAAACTTGGGACACGGGAAAATTGGAAGATGGAAAATGTGGCGAACAGTAAACTTGGAAAATGGGAAGATGTTAGAATAACTTGAAAAGCTTGTGAAATGTGAGTTTGGAAATAACGGAAAATTTACGCAGCTGAAATTTGTGGGAAACAGGAAAATCGAGAATCTTATGAAACGGGAAACCGAAAAATGTGGGATACCGGATAACCTGGAAGCTTCGAAAAGAGAAAATACGGGAGACGAGAAATTTGGGAAACTAGAGAAAATTTCGGAAAACTGGATAAGGTTGCTAAGCAGGAAACTGGAAAATTGGTTGTCTGGAAATGTGGGAAACGGGAAACTCGGAAAGTGGGAAAGTGTGGGAAATTGAGGTCTTGGGAAACTTGGGAAAGGAGAAACTCGGGAAACTGGAAAATGACGGAACAGAAATTCGCGAACTGGAAATATTTTGAGAAAGTGGTAAAGGTTGGGCGAGATGTAGGAAACGGGTAACTGGGAAAACGTGAAAACGTTGGAAACTGAAAAAAATTGAGAAGGGAAGCTAGGAAATTCGGAAAAACAGCTAATTTAATGTTGAAGAACTGGAAATTGGGAAAGTAAAAAATAAAGAGACACTGAATAAGGTTGGGAAACGTGAATATGGACACCAAAATTTTGGGGAAGGGAAACTGAAAAATTAAGAATCTTGGAATACGGAATACTTAGGAAACTTGGAAAAAGGTGAAATACCGGGGCGAGAAACTCAGGAAACTTGATAAAACGATGGAAAACTGGAAAAGGTTGCGAAGCAAGAAAAGTGAAAATTAGAGAACTGGAAATGTTGGAAAACTAACTCGGAGTGGGACAGTTCGGAAAACTGGAGTTTGGGGAAACTAGGTAAATGGGAAACTCTGGAAACTTGGAAATGTCGAAAACGAGAAATTCGGGAAACGAAGGATAACATGCTGAGAAAATGATAAAAGTTGGGTGGGATACAGGAAACGTGAAAATTCGTAAGCTGGAAAATGCTGGAAAACGGATAACTCCGGAAATTGGAAAATGCGGGAAACGAGACGCTCAATAAGTGAAAAAATGCAGAAACGGCCAAGTGGGGAAACTTGAAAGCGAAAACCGGAAAATGTAGGAAAGGGGGAACTCGGGAAACATAAGTGACGAGAAAGTATGAAAAACAGGAACGTCGGGAAATTTGGGAAACGTAAAAATGCTTGTAATATGGACAAAGTTGGGAAATGAAAAATTTGAGAAACTGAGAAATTGAGAAAATGAAAAATATGGGGAACTGGAAACTCTGAAACATTGAAACAAGATGGAAAATGGCGGAAACTGGAAACTTGGGAAACGGGAAAATATTGACAAACCGGTTAAAAACATAAGTGTGGTATGAGAAATTGAAAATTGGGAAACTTAAAAATTGGAAAAAATTGAGAAGCGGGAAATTCGGAAAATTTGGGAAACGGGGAAATGACAGAACTAGAAAAAGTTGGGAAACGGGAATGTTGCGAAACGCGAAAATTGGAAAATGGAAAATGTGGGAAACGGTAAACTTGGGAAACGGGAAATGTTGAAACACTGGAAACGGTTCGAAAACAACAAAATTGGGAAAAAAGGAAACTGGAAAAATGCAATATTTGGGAAACTGAAAACTGGAAAACACGGAAACTGAAAAATATCTGAAACGGAACGCTCACGAAATGGGAAAATATAGTAAACCGAAATTTCGGGGAACTTGAGAAACGACAAGCTCTGGAAACTTAAAAAAAACGAGAAATGGAAAATGTGGAAATTCGGGAACCTTAAGAGACGGAATAATGTTTGGAAAAGTTTGGGTGTGGTACAGAAAGCTGGAAAATTGCAAAACAGGAAAATGGTGTGAAATTAGAAACTCGGAAAACCTGGAAGCATGGAATAGGAACATGTACAAAACGTGAAACTTGGGAAAACTGAAAAATATGAAAACGGGAGATTCGAACAACATCTAAAAAACTGGCAACTGTACTAGGACCAGTTCTAAGGGATGCCAGCTGCACCACCCTAGAATTTCACTGTGGTGCCCGGACAACCCCGGCTTACACGATTCCCCGGCGGAACCTAGTCTGACCGACGGGAACCGCTTAGCTTAGCGGGCTGCTCGGCGGGTTTACCAGGGTGTTCGGCCTGGCCCCTATAGTGGCCCACGTGTCTAGAGGTATGGAGGTCCCCCTGAGGGAGGGTAATCCCCTAGGCCTGCTCACAGGTAATGAGGTTGACCCGTCGTTCCCTCGATTTCCACTATTAAGTTTTATCTCAGTTTGGGACAGGGCACAGTTAGCTAGGCGTTGGAGGGCTTGCCTTTAGACACTTAGGAACCTATGCACAGCGAGCTGAATCGTGGAGCACAGCTGCATTGATCGCTGTTGTGACACTGTGGGTGGTACGGGGAAGAGAGAGATTGAGTTAGGGAAACGCTGGAGCAAGCCCTGGAGTGGTGAGCAGGGCTAAAGCAGCAGGAAAGAGGCATGGCGGGCGCGAGCATTATTGGAAGGTAGCGTGCGGAAAAGGGACGGGTAATGAAGTTAAACAGCATCGAATATACCTTAAGGGGGGCCCTACATTTTCTGGTAACAAAGGCGCATTGTCTAAACCAAACTAATTCGCCTGCTAAATTTGACACGCCAAATTTTATTAGCTGGATTTCCCTTTTCTCTGGCAAAATATAGACACACGAATAAAAACGAGAACATCACCCAATCGGGTGCACATTACGACAAAGTTATCTACACCTCGAATACGTCTGAACCCGAGCTCACGCGTAAGGAACCCGGCTCAACGGATGCAATTATTGTGACCGGTAAAATAAACTAGCAATTTTACTCACTCCTTTTCAGCGGCCCTTGTTGGGTAACGAAATGCGATCTGGTGAGCTCCAAATGGGCTCTTTTAGAAACGCGGAACCCTCAGCCCAAAGTTTGTCAGTTAGATCTGAGCCTTATTTTACCTTCACATTGCTCAGGTGAAATTCTGTCAACCATCCTAAGTGCCGACCTAAATGTACTTCTAAATTGGCTCGCTCAGATTTTAGAAGCGCGGACACAGCACTTACGGGAGCGCAAGGTATCAGACGGACACCACAGCACCCGCAAGGGCTGCCCCAGTTCCTAGACCTAAGTGACATGCTCGGAAAACTCTGCCACAGATCCGGGTGGACCTCTTCCACGCGCCTGCAGGTCGAAGAGTCCACCCGTGCCGAGCGTAACTACAAAATTTTCAGTGTCCAAAATTTGTTTCGACTGCCATACGTGCCTTAAAGCCACTAAAAATTTTCGAGCCGCCGAATAGTAAGCGTCTGAACTTCGTTATTTAGGTCTGAGCCCCGCAGATTATCTACGCGTTAATCATGTAAATTCGCCAGCGCTCCTAGGGCCAACCTGAATTTTCTCTCAATCTGTTCAGCTCACAACAGAGAAGCGCGGGCGCAACACTTACGGGAGCGCGAGGTGTCCAACGGACACCCCAACACCCGCAAGGGCTGCCCCTATTTCTATGCCTAGGCGAGGAAATTTTAAAATTCTGGGAGAAGCCTCGGGCTGACCTCTTCCACGCGTCCGCAATGGAAGACGCCCGACCGAGCTAAACAGGACTCGAGAAAAGAAAAACTTCGTGGTGCCAGCTTTGTTCCCGGTCCTACACTTCATCACCAAAAACTTCCAAACCCTTATGATTAGCAAAACGTCGATTTCAGTAAAAATTTCCAACATAAGTTAAAATCAAGCGTCACGAAGCCATACACCCGCTGAGTGTTCGCAACAAACACCACCCAGTGGGTGGGGAACCAGTCGAGCGCGGGTACGTTGCTCTTGTTTCAATTTTGTCCCGATTTTGATTATAGTTTTGCCCAAACCTCAAACCCACCCTCTACAGCGCCTGCGCGGTACTTACGGGAGCGCGAGGTGTCCGACGGACACCACAGCACCCGCAAGGACTGTTCCTGGTCCTAGTCCTACGCGAAAAATGGAAAATCCGTGAACGAAAGGCCCGGGCGAGTCTCTTCCGCTAGTCTGCAAGCCGAAGAGCCCACCCAGGCGAACACAAAAGCCGAAAAGAAGTAAAAGCGAAAGAAAAAGAAAGACTTTTACAAATTGGCGACAACCGCCAAAACCGACCGAATTTAAAATGGACAGGCTTGACTGGTCCCATTGCGCTAACGGGCCATCTGCTTTTATACTCCGATTTACACCCCCTCTCTTTTCTCTGTTCCCTTTAGCTGAGAATTTTCAAATTTTAAAATAACACAAGGCGGTAAAATAAACCAGTAACACAGCCTATCGATAAACGTGGCAATTATATCAATACGACAAAACTTTCTCTGATCTGCACATATACGTACACAAACATTCGGACAACTCCTAAATTAAACATATTCTCGAAGCGGTTATCGGCGAAACACAGACGGCGGTGCCATAGCAAAACAAAGAAGGAACTTGGCTGCATTATATTAGCTGGGCAGTGGCCGAGACGTGTCAGAAAAACAAAACCGCCCGCTGGTCGGTGCGGCAAAATTTCTGCGAGCAAAATATAACGGCGCTCAGGGCGCGTTTTCTCATAGGGATATCGGCACACTTTTGCCGATATCTCTGTATCTAAAAACAGTAGGCGGCCGAGGGCAGGACCAGAATCATGCCTTGGCAGGCCGGCTACTGATGAAAATTTAAAATTTAATGTATCTCCCATGAGAGGCCTGTTAGAGGCCAGTTTAGACATACAAAACCCAAAATTTTGGTGCCCCGTTTGAGTTTAGGGGATCCTGAGCGGACCCGTGGGGGTGGGCGGCCCCGGTTTTCAGCTAAACGGTTGGGGTTGGACCCGCTAAGTGTCCCGGGCTCCAAAAATCGGGGAGTTTTGATTATTTTGGGTGTCTTTTTAGGCTTAGAAAATTGGAGGCTTAAGCGCCTGTTTGGGGATCCGTAAGGATTTAGGGTATCCGAATTTTTTGACCCGCCGGGACAATTTGACACCCCAGTAGAGTCCTTAAGCGGGTTCAGTCACCGTCGTTCCCCTAAAATTTGTAGGAACCCAAAAATTGAGCTTTTAGTGTTGCAGCCTAAAATGATGCCTTAGAAATTTTTGTATCCTGAGGTGCTCTATTTCAGTTCACCTAGGCCGAGGAGTTCGATCACCGACAAATTTCTCAGGCTCGTCCTAGTATTCTTAGACCACATATAATGCATAAATACACCATATATAAACGAGTATAAACGCACCGCAGATATTAGGTGATAATGATCACTCGGCGTGTGCGCCGGGATCAGGCCGGAGGCGACCATTGTTCTTGAAAGCCTAAAATTTATGTAATGTCCATTGGTCCCTGGCCTCCCCGAACGCACACCCGGTACTTCGCACATTTACAGCATCGTGTATAATATAATGCACAAACGTTTTATATACACAGTACAGCATCAATTTATTTCCCGAGGATCGACCGGACACCCCTACTCGTGGTACTTGTTTTCCATTTTCGGTGCCTAAATCACCCCGGGCACCTTCGGGCAGTGGAGTGTGACCTTATAAACGCAATGGAAATGAAATACAAAGTTTATTTCAAAATTAATACAATACTGCACAGTTACGTAACAAATTCATACAGAGGTCACACTCCACCGGTATCCGGCCGTCCGTTCCCTTGATTCCCTATAATTTTAGTGCACTTTTAACGTTTTATCGTTTTCATGAAATTGGGGCTGTTACAAAATGTTGATAAGCTGGAAAAACATGGCAAATTGAAACTAGGAAGGTGCAAAAATTGGATAATATAAAATGTGAGAAACGGGAAAAGAATGAAAAAGAGAAATTCTACGGAAACATGTTGGAAAATTGGGATAGGTTGGGAAACCGGAAACACAATAAAATTGGGAAACTGCAGAATGTAGAAAACGAGAACTTGAAAAAGGGGAAAATTTTGGGAACCTGAAAAAGTTGGGAAATGGTAAACTCTGAAAACATGGGAAACAGGAAAATGTTAAGAAATTTTGAAAGGCAGGGAAATGTGAAAATGTTGAGAAAATTGAGAAGTTTGGAAAACGGGAATCTCGAAAAACCGGAAAGTTGGGAAACTGGATAATTGGGAGATGGAAAATATGAGAAACTGGAAAATCGGGAAAGGTGAAATTGTACAAAAACAAAAAAGGCTGGGTAGCGGAATATTGGAGAAATGGAATATTTTGGGTAATGGAAAACTCGAGAAACTGAAAAATGTGGAAAACGGGAAATGGGAAATGTGGGAAGTGGGAATTTCGGAAACGGGAAACGAGGGAGACTACAAAATGTTGGAAAACGAGACAATGTGGGGAAAACTCGAGAAACATGGAAACGTTCAGGAAGGGGAAAACTCATGAAAACAGGAAATATGGAAAGCAGGACGGGATAATCGGGAAACGAGAAATGTGGGAATCGGGAAACGGCGAAATTTGGGAGACGGGAAACGGAAAAATGTTGCGAGACGGAAAAAAAGTGGGGGTGGGGAGTAACTCGAGAAACATGGGAACCATGGAGAGGTATGAAAATGGGGAAACACGGGAATATTGAAAATGTTGAAAACGGGATACCCGGCATACGCGAAAATGTGAGAACCTAAAAAATCCAAAGTCATCATCATGTGGGAAACGGGAAACTCGAGAAACTGATCTCAGTTTTTCAAATTTCTGGTTTCCTAACATTTTTCAGAAATGTCAAAAGTTTTAGGAAACGGGAAACTTGAGAAATGGGAGGCTGAAATGTGTGTGTCTATTTATATAAGACACACATATACACAAAATATATTTTCTCGCTGGAAACGGGATGCAATTAAAGGTGACATGGGCCCATCCATAGATCTTACTTAATGTTTCCTAAATGGTTCTTTCTTAACCGATAAAGGATTCTGAATGGTTTCATAACTTTTGCATCATTCCATACACTGCTGGCGGACAATTGTGCCACGCGTGTTCTGTTATTTTTAAACAGAGAATTAGGTCTTCAGTATAATGTAGTAGTATAAATATTAAATGAGCTACCTGCTGTGTATTAAAAGCCCAGCTACGCCGGGTTCTGGAGTGCCCTTTTACCGTGCGCTCCGTTTCCAATTACCAAATTTGCTTTCCCCATTTTTCATTTTCATTATTTCTAAAATAAAGCTCTATAAATTGTCGCTGCGATACCTTCCCTAATTGTTACTCAATTTGCCAATTTCTAAATTGCTAGTTTCTGAATTTGCACTTGTTCACGTTCCCAAATTTATAGTTACCACAGATCCTGAGTTTCCTAAATTCCCAATTTCTCCACTTGACAGATTCGAAGTTCCTGTAAATTTCTGGTTTCGCACTTTCTAAAATTCTATGTATCCACGGATTTACATTTTCCTACATACAAAATTTAGCATTTCCTAAATGTTGACTTTTTTATCTTAGTTTACCATAAATATCGCTTTCCCAGTTTTCGAAAGATTCCTGGTTTGTTATTTTTCAAAATCCACAGTTGTTGTGGATTCTCTATTGTTCACTGTCCGAAAGTCTCAGTTCCCTAGTTAGCTGCATTCCCCTTTTAGAATATTCCCTGTTTTCCTCATTCCCGAATAAAAATGCATCATCATCACAACACGGGCAATGCTTATATCATGTAACAGGGCTGTTCCGACCCGTTACGCGCGTTTTGCAAGATTTCGCCGTTAAAAGTGCCCAAATGCAACTAAAACTGAATAAGATATGGTTTGTGGGAACGAAATTTTCCTATGTTGCATGGTGCCATGGTCGTTGCTAATTGTATTGTTTATCAATATGTCGTTTATATATACATATATATATGTAACAGCCCGAGTTTTTATCCAGAGTTTCAAATATTCAAAATTAGGCCATTGGGCCATAAAATTCAACGGCTAAAGGGCGATCGGATACCGGTGGAGCGTGGTCCGGACTATGACTTGTACATTATTGCTTCGTTGTTATAAAATAAACTCTATGTCATTATTGTAATGTGTTGATACGGTCACGCTCCACCAGCCCGAGGTGTGCGGGGTGATTTCGCATCCAAGTTGAATCAAGAGATAACGGTTGAGGTATCCGATCGATCCCAGGAGAGTAATCATTGTGTGTGTGCTAAAGGTTTAGTAGTGATGTGGGGGTACGGATGCGTAGTCGGGTCGGCCGGGAACAAGGGAAAAGATTTTACGTTCTAACACAATTGAACCTAACAATTCGGTTGATTAGGTGCCCCAAGGTCGATTCCAGTGCGCATCCATAAACAATAACATATGTAATGGTAGTACATAAATATAATGCTTACTGTGTATGTGTTCGGGTGTCAGGATGGGTCGGGGTGTTGTGCGAATCCCCAGGACAAAAATGCGTTTTCGAGTTTTTCATGACTTTTTGGGACCCGGGAAAATCTATCCTGACACGCCGGGAACTAGAACAGTCATTTTATTACAATTTTATTTGATTTACGTTTTAAAAGGATGCTTCAAATATATAGCAAAATGGCGAAGTCGATCTAGTAGGACGAAAATCTTCATTTCTTAAGGGGGTAAGAAAATTGGTTTTGTGGGGTTTTTTTATAGATTTCAAAAAAAGGGGACATTAAACTATCATCAGGACTCTATAAGGATTCAAAATTACTCATCCGGGTCAATTTAATCCCAACCCGTAAATACCTATGGACTCCCGATCCCGCGTTTAAACTCCCAAATTTTCGGGCTCTAAATCACTACATCTCAAACCAAAACTCCCCGATTTTTTGAGCCCCGCACCTAAATTGGGCCCTATACTAACCATTTCACCGAAAACCGGGCCATCCACCCCAACGGGTCTGCGCAGGATTCCCATAACCCAATCGGGACCCAAAATTTCCCTATCGGGCACGCATTTTTCTGCCTTTTACGGGCCTCCTATGGTACCTACATTAAATTCAAGCTTCTCATAAGCAGGCGACCAGCCAGGGCATGGATATGATCCCGCCCCCGTCCGCCTACTCCGCTCCGCTCTTAAAAATCAAAGAAAAACTACATAAAATATTGTTTCTTTTCAGCGCCTGAAACGCTTTTATATGGCACAAAATTCTAGGCCTCGCGCCGACCAGCGCGAGGTTTTGTTGTTTACGCGGCCTCTCGATATTGCTGCCAAAATTTGTCTGCTTGGGGGCATTCATCATTTTGTTTTGACCATCACTGACCAGCGCTCGTATGTTATTTTGCCAGGTATATATATATTGTTTGCCGAGTCTTCGCTCGTGTATTTAGTAGCTTGCATCTTTTGTGGCCTGTTTATATTATATGTATATTTCATGTAGGGCTCAGCTATAACCGACAGGATGTGTGTTAAATTTTTGAAAATTTCGAATTGTGGACATAGAAGGAAGAAAGGGGGGTTTAAGCTTAGTATATAAGGAGACTGCCCGATTCCCCGATCGGAGCCAGTCGATATATTTCTTCAAAGTTTTGGCGGTTGTCGCCAGTTTCGAATTTACTATAGGCTTTTGTCTTTGCTTTTTCTTTCTTTCGCTTAGGTATACCAGGGGAGGTTTCTCGCCGTGCCCCCACGGTGGAGAGCCTTCTTTGGCTGGACATATGTTTTCGGTCTTGCAAGGGGAGCCCTTTGCGGACGCTGGAGCGTCGGAAGGATGCTCCAAGCGCCCGTAAAGGCCGGCCCCCGTCAAAATTCTCGAGACTAAGTCAAATCGTTCAAAATTCACATTCACGCATTTATCGACGGGTTCCCCGCTCCTCGGACGTTTTTCTTCTTTCGCAGGTCCGAGGAGTGATCAAAATTGTTAAATTTAGTCAAAAGGCATTTTATGAAATTTCTAGGCTAAGGAAGGTTCAGTGACAATAGTTCTGTTTTACATGATAAGGACCAAAATTTCTCTAACTAGGTGTCAGCCAAAATTTAAGGGTGGTAAAGAGAACGATGCTAAGGACGTAGCCGTTTGCATCTTCGGGTGACACGCGGTGTCCCCAATTGTTTGAAATCGAGCTACAGCGTCGAATCCTCATTCGTTCGCTGTTTCTTCTGCTTCTGGCTAAATACTGATGCAAACGACGGCGGACCTGAACGTGACAAATTTTGAGAAGGCTCATTAGTTGAGCATAGAGCAAAACGGGGACTGGAGCTGACGGTGGGCTAAATCGTATTGCACTTTGGTGAGATGTGGTTTCTCTAACCGTGCAACTACGAGGAGAATCTACGTAGGCACCGACTCCCGGAGCCCTCTGTGAGTGAGTTGAAATTAGTAGGGTCTTTCGCTGGCCGCTCCAGTCGCCGTCGAAATTCTGTAAGGTTGTTGGACCAAATTAACACGAGATCGCCCTTGGAAAATTGTCATGACGCTCAGCTGTTTCAGATATCTCGTCGGGTTAGTCCAGTCAAAATTTTTATGATACCGCAGTTCGAGAAAAGCTTAGTCGAAGTCTCTAGAGTGTCGCGTCGGAAAGAGTTACAAATTTTATCTCAGGGTATCTTGCAGGATACCCGACTCAAACTCACTATATCATAAACGTTGTAAATAAGTTGCGATGTGCCCCGATTGGGCAGTGTTTATAGTATGCAAATAACACAAATGTGACTCAACAGTAAATAAGTTGAATCGTGTTCTTATTTGTTTAAGCAGTTCGGAGTCTTACTTAATTTTCTGACCCCCAGTGAAAGTTCTGGAAATCTTTTTCAACGGAAAATCTTTAGAGACCTTGAACCTGAAGTGAGACCGATGTTATCATAATGAACACCACCCTGTACCGCATAGATCTCATCCGCTGATACAGATCCACCCACATGACCTTGCTTTAAGGCCCGAGCCGGCAACCCCCTGTACCCCGCACTATCCCTGCGGTTGTGTGCGTTTTCAAAAGCGTCCCCGCTGCAAGAGCCGCATAGC
>JASANE010026961.1:0-41412 GCA_030248225.1 Trileptium ribeirensis
TCACATGCGCCAAAGGGTTAAAATTTTTAAGTTAAAAATAAAACATGTTTAAAAATTCTATATATTTCATTAAATAATTATTAAAGAATAACAAGGACTTCACCAAAACTCAGTTTCGCTTTGATATGTTTGAAAGTAATAATAACTGCAATTTAATTATAAAGTTTAAGAGGCATAGTCCAACGAGCTAATGGGACCAGTAATGTTCCATATTTCTATTGCTTATCAGGTACCTATTAATATTTACATATCATATTGTATTCTTATGAATATAATAAAATATCATAATAGCCAGGTATGTGACTTAATGTATATAATATATAAATACAATGCGTGCATTAAATGTCCTATTTTCATTAGATCACAAGGGCATGTAAAGCCTTTCTAAAATAATACGTCGACATATTGAATTTATAGGCATTTATGGCTCTTGAAACCGGAATACAGAATTATAGTTTAAAAATAAAATATTATATTAACAATATTTATCAATGTAAACACATACATCTATACGTATATGTACTGATATATGCTATGGCGGAGCATATTACCCAAAAGCGCGGACGTAGTGAAAAGACTGGGAAGCGACACAGGAAAATACCGGGGTTGACACCCCTTGCTGCGCCCCTGCGTGTTATATCAATTTATTTATAATGCAGTTAAGTCCACAGGAGGATAAGGAGTTACTCACATTGAGGATCAGTCACGCTGAAGTTATATTTACCTCTCTTCGCCTTGAATGCTCGGAACGTCCGCCGCGTGTAAAACGACAGCGGAAAATTTTGGGAAAATTGACATAATTTTGAAAAATTTTGGCAAAAATAGACACTAAATTAGAAAAAATTGATGAATATTTTGTAGACCTTCCCCTCGCCTGGGATATCCCTCTTGTATACAAGCTAATACGATACAGCTTGGACAACTACGAATTGATTAATATAGCAAAATATTAAGGCGTGTTTACACGCCCAAACCTTTTGCTCAAATTTTGAGTTGAAAATTTGAGCTCAAAATTTGATCAAATTTTGATCAAAATTTGACCAAGTTTTTTAAATAAAAAATGCGATATTTCAAAATTTAATATCCAAATTTGAGCTAAAACTTTTTCAGGTAATACATCTCGTCCATGATTGGCTACAGGAATATTCATGAAAAGTTCGAGCTGTGTTCACACGTTCAAACTTACAAAAAATACAAAAAAAACATGCTTTCAAATTTTGATCAAAATTTGATCAAATTTTGAGCTCAAATTTTGATCAAAATTTGAGCAAAAAGTTTGAGTGTGTGAACACGCTTAACTTACATATTTTTATATTAGATATAAATCTATATGTATCGTATATGTGTCCATAAGGGGTAGTGGTGTTGTGTCCCCAAAGGATCGAAACCATTCTATTTAATTTCACCACTGAAGGCTCGAGTAAAATTTGGATATTTTGGCAGTTGGCATTTTAGCGATTATTTCACCAAATATCAAAATAATTATAGCAATACAGATAATTATATATTATTATATGTTGTTAATCATGTAACTCCAAAATTAATCTTTGTTTTCTACAATGTCTGACAAACTCAAGCGGGCACTGGTGATGGAACCTGAGTTGTGCGGATTAAAACGGCATGCTTATACTACTTTGCTATCTACCAGCTGTTGCTCGGTTTTTAAGGATTTTCGCAAAAACAGCGAATGTGGAAGTAGGCCGTATACCACAGATTCAGTCAAGTAAACATTTCAACAAATGCGCTTGTCTCATATATGGTCAGATGGTGTTAAGGGGTTAACGTCTTATTCTCTATATCGTTTGTATATGCATCGTTAATACTGATGTTTTCATGCCTAAACAGTCTCCAGTATTTTATATTGGAATATATGGGATATTGATTTATATTTTAAACGCAAAATACTAACGAAAAGTAACATTTTTATAGCTAGGAACAATAAGAGCCAAATTTCATCTGTATTAGGCAATAATATTACAGTTTAATTTAGTTAGACGAAATTCAGTTCAGCGGTTGTTAAGATTTTTCAAACATGAAGTTCAGACAGTTTGGATTTTCAATCTGAAATTTGAATCTCAAAATTAACAGATTCCAAAAAGATGTTTCTTTGTTTTTCCTTGTTTGAACATTTGAACATTTTAGCAGATTCTGGTCCCTGTGCTTTAAACAGTCGAAATATATAAACATTACTAAAACATGCATAGGGTTATAAATTCGTATATATTGGAATCCTTATGAATATATAATAGATGCCGATGGGGGTAGTGGATTTTAACTCTCAAAGGTCGGATACCCGCTTCCTAAGCTCTATTTAGTCCCTCCCATGAGGCTCCATACACAGCCCCTCCTCCAGGTGCACGGAATATTGTGGAAATTATAACTTTTAATGCAAAAATTTTAGCCCATGTCACCTTTAGAAGCCGGGCGTTATAACGTTAGAAAAACGAGCAGCTTAGTGCGAGAAAAGTTACATTGGTCAAAGTTTTAAAGGAAATTTGGTGAAAATGGGAAAATTATGTAGAAAAAAGATGGATATTTTTGCTTAGCCCCCACTGGTATACATTCCCCTTCATACCTCCGGCGGGACTGTCTACGCCCCTACCCCTCCCCTCAAGCAGAGAGATCTATTACATCTATGGTATATATCTAATACGTAACATCATGTACACATAAGGCATATTCTATTCGTGACTCGTGTTTAGGTCCTGGCATAAATGCCTGATTATTCCATCATTACACGGAGAAGAAATTGAATAGCATAAATACGAACATAATCCATTGCGGGGGCGCTTCTAGGTCCTGCAGTTACCATTCTGGACCTTGTACGGGTTAACGCTGGGAAACAGAAGGCGGTACCACTCCACTATAGATAGAGGGCATTTCAAGTTGTTCTATTTCCAAATTATTCTTAGCTAGAATATAATTTATTATTATTGTTACTTTTCTAAATGTTTGAAATGTTTAATAAAGGAGCCATGCTTTATAATTACTTGAGTTGAAACAGAAATCACTTCTGAGATTACCCTCGTGTTATATAACATGCTTCGCTGTGAGTTTTCGCGAGAAAGATTTTTGAAACAGATATATTCGGAATTTGCGTAACATCATTTATAAAATCATAAACTTATTTATGACAATGCAAATTTAGAAAAGAACTGCGTATTTCACATCGATTTATACTACATATTTTAACAAATGAATGATTTGGCTGCTATAAAAAAGCAGTTTCGTTAGAAAAAAGCTAAGCACCAAATATTTTATAAGTCGAATCTATTAGTTCCTTATGCAGCATTCACATAGAGTTGTGTGCAGTCACTGCATTGTGGCAAAATTTGTTTGAAAAAGCTGCTACAGAAACTGTGTCACTTTAGGAAAAAACTGCTACAGAAACGGTGTCACTTTCAGAAAAACTGCTTTAGAAACTTTGTCATTTATAGAACATCTGCTAGACAAATATTGCAACTTTTAAGAAAAACTGCTACATAATTTGAAGGTCTTTTATGAAAGTGACAACAGTAGTGCAGTCACTTTATGAAATTGTTACATATAATTGTAGCTATTTTCTTAAAATCTGTTGCAGAAATTTTGTGTAGCACTAAAAAATTTAGTGCTACAGATAATGTAGCAATAGTATATATGCAAAGTTTAATGGGCTCCACAAAAGAAATTGAATATGAATCGTATGCATCAAATTTTTAATAATTGTTTAAAAGCTGCGATTTATAAATTACAAAACATTTCATTTTTTGGTCAGTGAAATAAAAATAATAAATATTCCTACGATTACTTTATTTTAAGATGACGAAAATGGCCGTAGAATTGCCGTTATTTTACTATCGGTGTATTATTATCATTCCGAGACTTTAACGATGGATACGGGATCTCAATTTGGAGTTTTCTATTACCTAGTCACCGAGCGCAGAATAGCCACCTCTTTCAGTTTTTCTTCGCTGCGTCGTTAACTAGTATATATATTGAAAGCTTGCCAAAAACGACTATTATTGAAAAGGAGCTGACACAACCAATTTGCAACACAATGTTGATACATGTGTAACATACATGCTTGCAAGGGGGTTGGCTGTTCCCCCCACTCCTGAGGCTCCGAACCCCATCACGAGGCAACGACCCTCCCTCCGCGAGACTGCGACCTCGCCGGGGCTCGACGCTTCCTACAAGGCTCGGCCGCCGGCCCTCGCGAGGCACACCCCCGCGGCTCCAATAGACCCCCGCCTCGCCTCGCCCTTACGATAAAAACGTACCTCCTGTAGGAGATTTTCAGAAAACACTACACCTTGGGTAATGATAACTATATCTCTGATACACTAAATTTCTGGCGCAGATTTAAAAAAAACTGGCCAGAATATATGTAACAGTGTTTTCAAAGTTGCTACACGTGCTGTGGCATTTTTATAAAATTAATTTATATAGCAATTTTTCTTAAAAGAAACACAGTTGGTGCACTACTTGTTTGAAGGTGACACAGTTTCTGTAGCAGTTTTTCTAAAAGTGACAGTTTTGTAGCAGCTTTTCTAAAAGTGATACAGTTTCTGTAGCAGTTTTTCTAAAAGGTACACTGTTTCTGTAGCAGCGTTCCTAAACGTGACACATCTTCTGTAGCAGTTTTTAAAAAAGTGACACGGCTTTTTTCAAAAAAATTGCCACAATGTGCAGAGACTGCACACAACTATCTGTGAGTGCTACATTAATCCGAAAACTGTCACTTTACCCCGTTGCTGCGATAAGCATGACTGAAAAACTAGCTGCTTTTAAAAGACATACATAATGTTGCTATTATCATGTTTTCTAGAACAGATTTTTCAGCATGAAGCAATTTCGTTAGAAAAATTAGGGTTATCTGAAAGCAACAAATATTTTATTAGACCAAATCTATTAGTTGGTTACCCCAAACACTTTCACTGTACCCGCGTTGTAGCTGTAAGCGTGACTGGACAACAATCTTTTTTCACAGACAGACACAATGTCGCTGTTTATCGTATTTTACTAGAACAGATTTTTCAGCGTATAGTTTCACAGTGAATTTTTTCCAATAAGGATTCATATATAATAGCTCAAAAAATATTTTTAGCTGACTGGTACAGTCTTTATTACAGAGCTCCGTTGTATGTATACGGAAAAATTTATGTTGCTGCCTATTTGCTACTATAAATATATAGTTATAAACATGATACGTTATGATGTATTTCAAATATACATACATACTGAAGGCTTAATAATCTCAACTGCCCGTGTATATCTTAAATATCAAAATGATTTTCACATAGTAACTGGGAGTCTCACCGGATTATCCATTGTATGCCTAAGTATAAATTACCCAAGATTCAGGTTCGCTGACTCTCTTAGTTTTGTATTGCTTTTATGTTCGCTGTGTCGGGATGCGAGTATGTAGACATCAAGAATTAGAATAGTTTGATTTGGCATCGTTAATCTGAAGACTAAATACATATACAATGAGACCGATGCATAATGTCAATGGCCCAAGTAACCCTGTGGGGCGTAAATAAGATGCAGGTAATGCCGTTTTCGATAAGACTGACGCTAAACCTTAGTCACACTAAACCTAAACCTTAGTCGGAGGGCTGCCACTTCCCGACCCCCCCCCCCCGCTGTAAGCTGTTCTTGTTTTAACATCATAACGTACCGCCCCTCAGGGTTACTTGGGGCATGTTAATATTGACGTAAGGTACTTTTTGTTTTGTGTTCCTTTTGTTTTTCATTGTTTCATGTGTCAGCAGTGTCTGAATGTATAAAATCTTTTGTCAGTCAACCTCAGCGTACTCAATAACTGGAACAGATATTGTTTGGCGATGAAAAGGGTAAATAATTAATAAATGCAATTTTCTAAAAATAATGACTGGTAAAGTAAACTAGTTCATATAAACGTTGATGTATTTGGTGGTTTGTGAATAGTAATTAATAGTTGCAGCGTGGCTTACAGTACATTATTTATATAATATGTTATGTTCCAAATTGTGACACTGAATTATTTTTTATAACGGTTGTTTGACCGTTAGTTTGAAATAGCTTTTCGACTATGGTACGATGAAGCAACAAAATCAACTGGGCATAGTGCTTAGTGCGGTAATGTCAGCCAGCACCAGCACGATAATATTTAGCTTTTTCTAAGGATGCGACAGCACAACCTTCATATGTACTCATGGTTCAAATTTCCGGGGAGGGGTACCTGGGGCCTCAGACAGGAGGGGCAGTCCGCCTGCCAGGCAAGTTATCCGGTCAGGGTGGGAGGAAGATAGTGATGCCGCTTGGAGAGTAATGCAACGCTTCCACGCTACCTCGCTATAAGAATAAGTTACAAAATTATAAAAAGCCCCGGGTCTACATGCACATATTAAGCATGAGCATATATTCAGGCTCATCAGGCACGTGACTCGAACAAGAAATATGTATTCCTTTTTAATACGCCGTTTTACAACACAGGTCAAATGTAATTATGATAGGAACAACATATTTACCAAGTGTCGCCAGATGTCCCAAAAAATTTAACCGGCTTTTCTTTAGTATTATAAGCATCTAACGAGATTATATTAATTTGAGCGGTTGTACGTTGCGCATCGTGTTTTGTCGCAATAACATAAGAGCTGTAGATACATTGTGCCTGGAGCTAAAACAAAAAAACTGAAATGGAGATCCAGGTGCCTAATTAAGGCAGCGTCGCAAGATGATCGGATTCGAAAGAAGGATTGGACGTTGTCGAAAACGGAGACATCGCCAAAAGAAAGACACAACTAAATAAGTGAATACAATGTTCGCTGCGAAATACTATTATGGGTTATGAGTTTTCATAAAATTGTTGGCTTATTATATACGAAATGGCCTATTTCCCGAATAGCATACTAAGGATCAGCAGCAGTTAGGAAAAATATTAGGCATGTGAAACAATGCCACATAACGTATTAAAGAATACAGCCTTTTGTAGAAACACAATATTTTCAAACGAATCTTCATTTTCTGCCGCATTTTCCCGAATTATTCAATTTGACGACTTTACGAATTTAATACATTCAACTACCCAACTCGATATTATTGGAACAAAATCTTTAGTAGTACCTCTATTGAAATAATTACAAATATGTACCAAGATCTGTCGACTTGAAAGATTTATGGTCTGGCCGGATAGATCGAGATAGGGGAATGGGATAGTTCGGAGCACGATTAAACTCTTGAAATTTCTAGGAACTCGCCATTTTCTTTAATTTTGCTAAAATTTTCCCCAATTCTTGCCTGTTTCCCACAGGTTTTGCTATGATCTAATTTGTGGAAATAATTTTCTTCAATTTTTGTTAATTATCGAAAAATTGAAGTGCGCATCTGACAGGTGATATATATGCGGGTCTGACCCACATTTGTAACATTCCTATTCCCTTATGTTTACCTATATATTTATAGATTATGAATAGCTTTTAATTACTGAATAATAAATTTTAATTATTATTTTGAATTATTTTAAATTAAGCTCGCAATTTGTAAGCACCCTGCGACACAAAAGTATATTTCAAAAAAATAGAACGCTAAACATTAATGACTATTTTAATAACGAAATTAAATTACAATAGGACAGGATACATTTATTTTTTAAAGATGTCAATATTAATACTATATTCTAAACCAATACACCAAATTTAAACCTTCACGAATTCCTACCACTTCCATGTTGGCCATAACAAAGTTTAAAATATTTATGAAAGTAGAGTATTATCCACTCATCATTTAAGTACAGTTTTGAACTGCGCAACGTCATTTAGTTTGTGAGTATAATTTCATACTTGCTACAGTTTCAGCCTAGATTCACTGCTAACAATCAAGTGTAAAATATTCAATAGCATCTTGATCATTAATCTCACTACTTAGAAGAAAAATTTCTTTTTTTATGCGGACACTTAATACCACAATAACAATTTATTTTATACCAATATTTTTACGATTTTGTTTTAGTAAAACATGATTATTTAAATGATAAAAACATATATCCTGATAATTATTTGTTAGTCAGTAACAAATTAACTAAATATACAAGAATCAGTGCTTAAATCATTGACTGGCCGGAATGGAGCGCGAGCATGGCAGTGGTGAACAGGCCACAGCGCCAGAACCCGTTTCGGAAGTAACCGTAGCGCCCCAAGATATAAAGGTTTTGGAATCAGCTGAAGATATACAGGTAATTTTTATTATTTGCTCGAGATTATGAATTCTTTTCTTTCTTGTCAAAGCGTCTAAAAATATCAATATATATTTAAGCCATTTCAAACTTGAAACCATGTCTTTTTACTATACTAAGGTTTCAACGTAACACATTGCTGAGCAACCACAGATATCTATCTATGAATATTCAGGATTTTACGAAACAATGCTCCCTAAATGATTTTCTAGAAGATTTATGAAGTATTATTTTGTGATGTGTACAAACGTCTCTTCTTGATATGGCATAGCTCATACAGCCAAACTTTATGGCTTCTCAATGTAGTCTATAATACACAGCGTGTAAAGTTTAAAAGCTACACGTGGTGTGTTTCAAAATTCTTATCTATTTCTTCGGCGCTCAGATTACTTGCCTATCGGTGCTATGTGATAAGTTGTAAATTTTTTATATGCTATAAACTGTTCATTGAAAAGGAGCGAGCGAACCGAGCGGAGTTTCCACTCAAGACAGGGGGAAAATCGTGAAAATTTCTTTTTCTGTCTGTCGGTGTCAGGCATAACTCGTTTTTGGATGGTCGGATTTCGGCAAAATTTTTATTGGATAAAAAAGTGATGATGCGTCCTTTAGTTGAACGCTGACTGCTCCGACTTCATCTTTCGGGTCAAAATGGCAAAAAACAGGTTTTTAACTGTTCTTTGCCAAATCTGGTCATACAGGTACCAGTGTTTCGCAGCCAATATCTCGCGACGCAAGCTTCGCATTGAAAAATGAAGACCGCCATATGATAAAACACGTTAAAGTCGATATTTTTTCATTATTCATTTGAAGTGGAAGTTAGTCGGCTAAAGTCGACACACAAGTAAGCTAGGAAATTCTAATGTGGCTAAACTCGACAATCCTGTATTTCTTCTCGTATGGGTCTAAAAGGTCTGTCGAGTAAGGTAATTTGCGTCACTAGAGGCATGTCGTCTACTTAAAGGATCGAAGCACATATTTATGAAGGTTTACGTAGTCGCCTTTGGTTGGAATTTCCGCCTACGCGCTGGGTATCGACAGAGAGCCACGAGGCTTTATTTCCACCAAACCCTGTTGGTTAAACGAAGCAGTTACCATACATGTTGTTCATGTGACCTATTCATAATCAGAGGGATCATCGTATGTTACCGCTTCAGCTTCAAGGCAGTAAATTTAATATTTCCAAATTTGACAACGATTCCAGCCATTTTAATAAGCCTTAACAAAACCATCCTCTCCGTACAACACCCGGTATACATAGAAATTCAAGCCTACAGCTTAACCGCGTTAGTCGGCTCTGATCTGCTACAATACATCACTTCTTTCCAGCAATTTGGTGCGCTCCGTACCATAATTGTCTTCGATAGATCGCTATCGCAGAACGGTATCTTCTGTCCAGTAAATATAAATATTGTTTTTTAATGCTGAGTTGTGATTCACAGCTTTATAACACATTAAACTAAAAATTTTGGGTCGACAGTGTGGTGCGATTTTTTAGACTAATACTGTTTGTTTTTCATTTTTCACCAAATTTGACACATTTCATTGCCGGGAGTGCTGAGTCTTCACTGGGTAACATGGCCTGAGGCAGTTGGGGCGTAGAGTTTCACCAAGAAGCGCCGACTACTCCTGACAGGTAGGCTGATCCTACCTGTCGGCGAACCAGGCGCTGAATCCAAAGACGCCGCATCCCCCGCCGACCGGTTGTCCACTTAGGACATCGACGGCCGCCCACCCACGAGAACCCGGCACTTGCCCCAGGACCTCGGACCTCTATATGATCTTAAATACATATGTTGTCAATGCAGTACGGTAGCCATCTATTACAGTTGCGTCGACTTTGCTCAAACCATCGACTTTCGTCCTTTTCACTGTGTCGACTAAAGCTAAATTGAAGCTTTTCACTGTTATATTTTAGTAAATAAAAACTTGACAAATACAGCTACTACGGACCTTAAGTCATAAGATTCAGCATCATTCTTTTCGTTGGTATACCAACTTTTGTTCCTCTGCTGATCATCTCTCAGCGTATGAAATTCAAACAAAATAAAGTTAAAAAATCGCAGCTAATCAAAAACATTTAAGCTTGACTCTCAAACTGCTCGAATAATAAATTAATCTGATTGATGCCATAATCGCAATTTAGTACGATATGTTTGGAGTGTTTCTACATGTTGATTGCTTGTTTAAAAATATTACTCATCATTTTATGTGTAAGAAACAGAAATATCACCGAGTATATCCTTGTATCGACTTTACCCAACCTTTTCTTGGAGTTTCCAGCGTTTTATAGTTGACGAGCCTGGTTTCTAAAATGTAGTGCGTTTTCATTTGTCTCATTATATATCGTGTATAGGGCATCAAGAATGGTCTATATATAAGTCGTACATATTGTAGCAGAGATTCAGGAGGGCTACTCTCCTGAAGCCTCGGACGCCACGCCCGCCCCCGAAGCCCTGATGTACCCCCTGATGGTACCACATTACGCCCTTGAAGTTTCGTACTGCCATCCCATTGCCCTGTATGCCGAAGGCGGGCAGAAAATTTTTACAAAATAGTGGAAAATTACCAAAAATGAGAGTGCTACGGCGGGAGTGGGAATGGGAGTGCGAAACACGCCTATTTTTGGTTACCACATACCGCTGAAGACCTCCAATGCCCGAGTGCATCTGCCTCTAAGACGACCTCCCCCCCCCGAATGCCTCTACCCCGCCTGAGACGGACTCATCCTCCCTGTCGACCTCGGCTACTCGCAATGAGACATCGGAGCGTCAGACTGTAATGTATGGGTATCTCTGCAAGCTGAATACATTTATTCGACCATATAGAGTCCAGAGCACATATTTCATGCCTTTTAAAGAGTTTTCAATGGGTTAGGGTGAATGAACCGAACTCTGCAATAAAGTCTGTCTACAGATGTTTCGTTACATATTGCGTGCAGGTCATCAAGAATTGTGCATATAGGTTTTCCGGTAGGCTGAATAAGATGGTTCAGCACAAGTATTTAATGCGTTGTCAGTGTCGTTTTTGATGGGTTTAGGGTACATGAGGTTTTAGGATTTTCAACGGGTTCAGGGTCCAAGAGCTTTTAGGGTCCTGTATACATCAAACGCAGTTGTTACAGGTGATTAAACAAAACGATAACTTAAAAATGAAACCATGCTCGCTCTGTTTCATCCTCCCTTGGGTGATTACTAGCATAGGATAGCAAGCATTAGACATCATTGACAGTACATTACTATAAAGCGGATAGCGCAGAAAACAATAAAGTATAATTGAAATTTTGCATTTATTCCAGTAAATATGGCGAGGAACAAACAGCTGCCCCAAAATTCAATAATATATTTCTCTAATTTTGCCAAAATTTTAAAAATTTAAATTATATAATTTAGTGTCGTAAATTTTAAATCTCGAGATTCTGTAATTTTCATTTTATTTCAGACTCGTCGTGTTGAAGTTCTACAACATTACGATCATTTTAAAGCGTTGGCGCGTGAGAAACGTGACCGGCTTGAAGAAGCCCGCCAATTCCAATATTTGCGTCGTGACGCTGACGAATTGGAAATTTGGATACTGGAAAAGTTGCAAACGGCTTCGGAAGAAAGCTACCGAGATCCGACAAATTTGCAGGTTAGTGCGCTTTATAATTTCTCCTTATTTTATTATACGATAAGTTTTAGCCGATATTGAAAAATGAACGAGAGTGTTTAATATTTTTCCAGTGCTTTGGAATGGGGTCCCGAGGCCTTCGCTCCCGGATATTGCCGCTGAAGCCCACATTACGAGCTCCTACAGTTTTATGTTTGACTACTCTAGATTTGAAAATCATGCACAGATACACATATTTTGTGGTTGAATAAATATTGAATAAACGCTTATAACAAAAATTGATAATTCAGTTAATTATTATACAGAGTAGCCACCTATTGAATATCTGAAATTTTAAGACGTTTTAATAAATATTTTAGTGACTTAAGAGAATTCGTTGAATTTGTTCAAAATGAACTTGCTCTTAGGTAAGTGGTTCATATCCATGTGAACCTCTCAAAATACACGATAATGTCCCTGATACTAAAATTTAGGACATTGAGTTAAGTTTTAAAATATGAGCTACAATTCAATTCAAAATAATAGCAATGTATTGAACATAAGCTTTAACAAACCGTCATGAGGGTAGCCAGAAACTTCGGCATGGAGATTGATTATGCTATGGGAGCACAGGTTAACCGCACCTTTCACACATAAACATTGGACTTCATGTCTGTTATATATATTTCAGGGTGCCCACCCTCATTTTGTGAGGGGAAAATTGGACCGCCAACAGTTTTGAGGGGTATCGACGGAACCAGTAGCTAGTTATAAACTGACCCCTCAAAACTAGGGTGTCCGACCTACCCCCCTCCGCCCAAAAAATGAGGATGGGTCCGAGCGACCCACGACAAAACGTGTGGGTATAAGCATGACGAGCCCCCAGAAATGAGGATGGGTCACACCAAAAATGCCCGTGTCATCAAACACGGGCTAACATATTATTGCTGGAAACTGACATACTCTTCTCTAATACACGCTTGCTACTATTAATAATATTGATTTGATTACGTGGCGCGGTCTAGTTAGGTATATGTAATCTGCGGGCATGACTAATCAACATAAGACGTTGTACGCCGACACTAGGCAAGCGATGCTTACAAAAGCTAAGCATCTGTTTCAACAAATAATGCTGCTATTTCCACGGCGGAACATGACCAAATGACTAGACTAATATGGTTTTGTTTTCATTTTCTCGCTATAGAATATATACTGTTGGAACAGTTAAGACCAATCACTTTTATTATGTAGCCATTGAAAATATCTTTATTTCCAACTAACTTTAAGAAGATATACCTCAAAAACGGATTAAAGCACATTGATAAAAGTTTTATTTCTGAATAGGATGAAAATTTTTGTTCTAAAAAGGAGGATTTTTTGAAGTTCCGACGGTTGTTGCTTTGAAAACTAAGCTTGAAATTAATACAAAATGAAATCAATTGTTGAATTTTAACGATTTTGTTGAGAAAGGTTGTGAGTTTGCTCTTTATTTCGAATTTTTCAACAGCATATAAATATACATGCCGGCAGGGGGTAGGGGGCAACCCCCCAGAGATCTGAACCCGGGCCGAAAAGCCAGGGGAGTAATCCCCTCTGGGGTTGCTGTGCGCGGCACCCCCCCCCCGCCCCCGAAGTGGTGCTTGGCGGCTCGACGAGTTTCGAAGTAGTTCCTTAGTGCAAAAACTTGCGCAAATTGGAACTGCTTGTTGCTAGAGGTGCATGTGCGGCTATAAATTTGTGGAAAGCTTTTTTGTTTACGACGTCATTTCCTAAAGTGAAATGTAATCGAATTAATAATTATACTTATTATACTTACTTGAAAAAAAGAAAGGTCCTCACGACCGACCCCCTAGGTAAATTTGGCCGGCCAGGGGGGTTACCAACCTGGGATGGCCGCCGAGGCCCGTGGGGGCCTCTACCCCTTCTAACACGACCGACCGCCGGCATGCTTAGTTTGAAAAAATGTCGCAAGTCATAAAAATTAATGAATTCAATTTTTAACAATCACTTTTTCTTAGGAAACACATTTTATTCAAATAAAATAGATATGATATTCAAAGATAGCAGTAAAAGTATGTATATATAATTAAAAAAGTGCTACTACTGCAAATCGAATAAGCCAAAAAGCCCGCAATCGTCAAAACTTTCTGGAATTCATTGAGTTTCACGCTGTACTAACGTATCCAAATATTATTCGTTATTTCACTAAGAAATATAGAATATTACTTTAAGATTGTGTAATGTTTTACTGCGCAGCGCTATTTTGTTTAGGATTAAATTTCGACACTTGCTAAAATATTTAGCTACATCAATGCTTAATATATAACATAAAATAACATTTTAAAACATATGAAGTCGTTAGTATCACTGAAACGCCGCTTACTTTTTTGTGCGGACATTTGGTCCGGCGAGTTATCATGTTATGTTTACGATTCAACAAGCGGAGTTTATTATATAAAGCAGAAAGCGTGAGAACCAAGGTAGGATTACTTTTTGTAAAGTGTTTTCTCAGTTCGCTCCACAAGTATTTATACTTATAAAGCGATGAAGTTTGCGTTGCGTGCAGCTTGAACTAAACAACATTCGTAGTCACAGGTGAAGTATCTATATCTAGAATTAGCAATTCGTTCAGACCTATAATTCCTTGTAATACTTCATACTTGCCATAGCTCCCACGCTGTTAACAAGTACTACGTCGTTGATCTCACCCAAAAAATTCGTAATACATGTCTATAAAAAAAACAATTATGATATCAACATCTCGCATGTTGTGGCTGAAACGGAGCAAGCGTTTGTTTTATTTATAAGTCGTCATATTGTGTAATCACCTGTAACCAACCGTATTTGATGTGAATACCAGCCTAAAACGTCTGGAACCCGGAACCCATTGGAATATAAAATTCTCAGTCGACCCTAAAATTCATCGAACAAATCAGAAACAGCATGCTGGTATATATTTCCTGCTGATCTCTAGATAACAACAAATCGTAAATAGCATACTGAAAAATCTATATAGACTGTCCTTGAATGAACACAACACATAAAATTTTTGTTGTACGCAACACACAATCAAACTACCAACAGACATACCGCAATTTAGAAAATTTGGTTCACTGATTCTAGCCTAAACCCATTGAACACTTATGAAAAGGCATGAAATATATATGTTGAACTATAGGTAACCAAATCATTGTATTCAGGATTTAGAAACACCTATATAGACTATTGTTGATGTCCGGCACACATGTATAACCGAAAAATAAAAACAGTGTATATTTTGGAAATGGAGCTGATCGGCAGTAGAAACCCTAAAAACACATGAAAAGGCATAATATAGTCAAGTTAAAGTTGAGATAACAAAACCATTATGTCCAGAATATTTGATAACCCATTACGCAACGTTTTCTTTATAATGGACTCCAACACCATATGGAAAGTATGGTCATCCAATGGTCTAGGAGCCTCACCATCCAGGTGTTCTAAGGTGTTTACCTACGCTCAATACTAGAACAGATGGTGTATGAGACGGCGTGAACTTAGCTATTTTGTCTAAATTTACCTAATGTTTATTAATTACGGTATGAAGGACACCATTTACAAACACATTTTATATTAAAGTATAGAAATAGCAGCATAGCATAGCTGACAGTATATAAATTTTATCGTGTAGAGCAATACATTATGTCTCTGTACTTCGTTCAGTTACGTATTTTATTTTTCTACACAATAAAATCTATATACTGTCAGCTATGCTATGCTGCTATTTCCACACCTTCATATAAAATGTGTTTGTAAATGGTGTCCTTCATACCGTAATTAATAAACATTAGGTAAATTTAGACAAAATAGCTAAGTTCATGCTGTCTCATACACCATCTGTTCTAGTATTGAGCGTAGGTAAACACCGTATAGCATCTGGATGGTGTGGCTCCTAGACCATTGGATGACCATACTTTCCATATGGTGTTGGAGTCCATTATAAAGAAAACGTTGCGTAATGGGTTATCAAATATTCTGGACATAATGGTTTTGTTATCTCAACTTTAACTTGACTATATTATGCCTTTTCATGTGTTTTTAGGGTTTCTACTGCCGATCAGCTCCATTTCCAAAATATACACTGTTTTTATTTTTCGGTTATACATGTGTGCCGGACATCAACAATAGTCTATATAGGTGTTTCTAAATCCTGAATACAATGATTTGGTTACCTATAGTTCAGCATATATATTTCATGCCTTTTCATAAGTGTTCAATGGGTTTAGGGTGAGATGAGTGAACCAAATTTTCTAAAATGCGGTATGTCGGTTGGTAGTTTGATTGTGTGTTGCGTACAACAAAAATTTTATGTGTTGTGTTAACTCAAGGACAGTCTATATAGATTTTTCGGTATGCTATTTACAATTTGTCTTTAATTAGAAATCAGCAGGAAATATATACCAGCATGCTGTTTATAATTTGTTGGATGGTTTTTAGGGTCCTCAGAGTTTCTTATGTTCCAATGGGTTGCGGGTTCCAGACGTTTTAGGGTGGTATTCACATCAAATACGGTTGGTTACAGGTGATTACACAATATGACGACTTATAAATAAAACTAACGCTTGCTCCGTTTCAGCCACGACATGCGAGATACTAATATCATAATTGTTTCCGATACATATATGTATTATGTTTTCTTTGGGTGCTCTCGACCTCGTAGTACTTGTTAACAGCGTGGGAGCTATGGCAAATATTATGTATTACAAGGAATTATAGGTCAGAACGAATTGCTAATACTAAATAAATTTTTTTCACCTGTGACTACGAATGTTGTTTAGTTCAAGCTGCACGAAATGGCTACTTTATCGCTTCATAAGTATAAATACTTGTGGAATGAACTGAGTAGATACTTTACAAAAAGTAATCCTACCTTGGTTCTCACGCTTTCTGCTTTATATAATAAACTTCACTTGTTGAATCGTAAACATAACATGATCACTAGATGGACCAAATGTAGTCACGGAGAAGAAAGTGGCGTTTCAGTGATACTAACGACTTCATATGTTTTAAAATGTTATTTTATGTTATATATTAAGCATTGATGTAGCTAAATATTTTAGCAAGTGTCAAAATTTGAGATTAAACAAAATAGCGCTGCGCAGTAAAACATTACACAATCTTAAAGTAATATTCTATATTTCTTAGTGAAATAACGAATAATATTTGGATACATCACTACAGCGTGAAACTAAATGAATTCCAGAAAGTTTTGACGTTTTCGGGCTTTTTGGCTTATTCGATTTGCAGTAGTAGCACTTTTTTAAATATATATACATACTTTTACTGCTATCTTTGAATATCATATCTATTTTATTTGAATAAAATGTGTTCCCTAAGAAAAAGTGATTGTTAAAAATTGAAATTAGTAATTTTTAATGCTCCAACATTTTATATAGCTATACATGCCGGCGGTCGGTCGTGTTAGAAGGGGTAGAGGCCCCCACGGGGGTCGGCGGCCATCCCAGGTTGGTAACCCCCCTGGCCGGCCAAACTTCACCTAGGGGGTGGGTCAGCGAGGACCTTTCTTTTTTTCAAGTAAGTATAATAAGTATAATTATTAATTCGATTACATTTCACTTTCGGAAATGACGTCGTAAACAAAAAAGCTTTCCGCAAATTTACGGCCACATGCACCTCTAGCAACAAGCAGACGCAATTTACGCAAGTTTTTGCACTAAGGAACTACTTCGAAACTCGTCGAGCCGCCAAGCCTCCTTCCGGGATGGGATGCTGCGCACCCCATCCCCAGAGGATGCCTCCCTGGCTTTTCGGCCCGGGTTCAGATCTCTGGGGGGTTGCCCCCTACCCCCTGCCGGCATGTATATTTATATGCTGTTGAAAAATTCGAAATAAAGAGCAAAATCACAACCTTTCTCAACAAAATCGTTAAAATTCAACAATTGATTTCATTTTGTATTAATTTCAAGCTTAGTTTTCAAAGCAACAACCGTCGGAACTTCAAAAAATCCTCCTTTTTAGAACAAAAATTTTCATCCTATTCAGAAATAAAACTTTTATCAATGTGCTTTAATCCGTTTTTGAGGTATATCTTCTTAAAGTTAGTTGGAAATAAAGATATTTTCAATGGCTACATAATAAAAGTGATTGGTCTTAACTGTTCCAACAGTATATATTCTATAGCGAGAAAATGAAAACAAAACCATATTAGTCTAGTCATTTGGTCATGTTCCGCCGTGGAAATAGCAGCATTATTTGTTGAAACAGATGCTTAGCTTTTGTAAGCATCGCTTGCCTAGTGTCGGCGTACAACGTCTTATGTTGATTAGTCATGCCCGCAGATTACATATACCTAACTAGACCGCGCCACGTAATCAAATCAATATTATTAATAGTAGCAAGCGTGTATTAGAGAAGAGTATGTCAGTTTCCAGCAATAATATGTTAGCCCGTGTTTGATGACACGGGCATTTTTGCTGTCAAGCCCATCCTCCTCATTATAGGGGCTAAGTCATGCTTATACCCACACGTTTTGTAGTGGGTCGCTCGGACCCATCCTCATTTTTTGGGCGGAGGGGGGTAGGTCGGACACCCTGGCTTTGACCGGATCAGTCCCTAACTAGCTACTGGTTCCGTCGATACCCCTCAAAACTGTTGGCGGTCCAAATTCCCCTCACAAAATGGGGGTGGGCGCCCTGAAACCGTGTATCCCCGACATGAAGTCCAATGTTTATGTGTGAAAGGTGCGGTTAACCTGTGCTCCCATAGCATAATCAATCTCCATGCCGAAGTTTCTGGCTACCCTCATGACGGTTTGTTAAAGCTTATTGTTCAATACATCCCTGTTGAATTGAATTGAATTGTAGCTCATATTTTGGCAACTGAACTGGATCCTCAAAAATTTACACTATCAGGGACATTATCGTGTATTTTGAGAGGTTCACATGGATATGAACCACTTACCTAAGAGCAAGTTCATTTTGAACAAATTCAACGAATTCTCTTAAGTCACTAAAATATTTATTAAAACGTCTTAAAATTTTAAAAATTCAATAGGTGGCTACTCTGTATAATAATTAACTGAATTATCAATTTTTGTTATAAGCGTTTATTCAATATTTATTCGACCACCACAAAATATGTGTATCTGTGCATGATTTTCGAATCTCACAGTAGTGTCAAACATAAAACTGTAGGAGCTCGTAATGTGGGCTTCAGCCAAGGAGATATCCGGGAGCGAAGGCCTAGGGACCCCATTCCAAAGCACTGGAAAAATATTAAACACTCTCGTTAGTTTTTCAATATCGGCTGAAGCTTCTCGTATAATAAAATAAGGAGAAATTATCAACGCCGTAAGCCTGCAAATTTGTCGGATCTCGGTAGCTTTCTTCCGAAGCCGTTTGCAACTTTTCCAGTATCCAAATTTCCAATTCGTCAGCGTCAAAAGCCAGATCCAAGAATTGGCGGGCTTCTTCAAGCCGGTCACGTTTCTCACGCGCCAAGACACTTTCTTAAAATGATCGTAATGTTGTAGAACTTCAACACGACGAGTCTGAAATAAAATGAAAATTACAAAATCTTTTCGTATTTAAAATTTACGACACTAAATTATATAATTTAAATTTTTAAAATTTTGGCAAAATTCAAGAGAAATATATTATTGAATTTTGGGGCAGCTGTTTGTTCCTCGCCATATTTATTAAAGAAATAAATGCAAAATTTCAATTATACTTTATTGTTTTCTGCGCTATCCGCTTTATAGTAATGTACTGTTGATGATGTCTAATGCTTGCTATCCTATGCTAGTAATCACCCAACGGAGGAGTAGACACGGAGCGAACATGGTTTCTTTTTTAAGTTATCGTTTTGTTTTTAAATCACCTGTAACAATTGCGTTTGATGTCTGTAGGACCCTAAAAGCTCTTGGACCCTGAACCCGTTGAAAATCCTAAAACCTCATGTACCCTAGAACCCATCAAAAACGACACTGACAACGCATTAAATACTTGTGCTGAACCACCTTATTCAGCCTACAAAAAAATGTGTATGTGCAATTTCTTGATGACCTGCACGCAATATGTAACAAAAAACATATCTCACACAGACTTTATTGCAGAGTTAGGTTCATTCACCCTAACCCATTGAAAACTCTCTGCAAGGCATGAGATATGTGTACTGGACTCTATGATCCTCAAATAAATGTCCTCGGCTTGCAGCCCCACCCGTCCAGTTTCCATTCTAACGCTCCGATGTCTCATTGCAAGTAGCCGAGGTCGACAGGGAGGATGAGTCCGTCTCAGGCGGGGTAGAGGCATTCGGGGGAGGTCATCTTGAGAGGCAGATGCACTCGGGCATTGGAGGTCTTGGGCGGGATTATGGTTAACACAAAAGATAGGCATGTTTCGCGCTCCCATTCCCACTCCCGCCGTCCACGCTCGTTATTGGTAATTTTCCGCTGTTTATCTAAAAATTTTCTGCCCGCCTTCGGCATACAGGGCAATGGGATGGCGGTACGAAACTTCAAGGGTTTAATGTGGTTCCATCAGGGGGTACATCAGGGCTTCGGGGGCGGGCGTGGCGTTTCCGAGGCTTCAGGAGAGTAGCCCTCCTGAATCTCTGCTACAATATGTACGACTTATATATAGACCATTCTTTGATGTCCTATGCACGATATATAATGAGACAAATGAAAACGCACTACATTTTAAAAACCAGGCTCGTCAACTATAAAACGCTGGAAACTCCAAGAAAAGGTTAGGGTAAAGTAGATACAAGGATATACTAGGTGATATTTCTGTTTCTTACACGTGAAATGATGAGTAATATTTTTAAACAAGCCAATCAACATGTAAGAAACACTCCAAACATATCGTACTAAATTGCGATTATGGCATCAATCAGATTAATTTATTATTCGAGCAGTTTGAGAGTCAAGCTTAAATGTTTTTGATTAGCTGCGATTTTTTAACTTTATTTTGTTTGAATTTCATACGCTGAGAGATGATCAGCAGAGGAACAAAAGTTGGTATACCAACGAAAAGAATGATGCTGAATCTTATGACTTAAGGTCCGTAGTAGCTGTATTTGTCAAGTTTTTATTTACTAAAATATAACAGTGAAAAGCTTCAATTTAGCTTTAGTCGACACAGTGAAAAGGACGAAAGTCGATGGTTTGAGCAAAGTAGAGCGCAACTGTAATAGATGGCTACCGTACTGCATTGACAACATATGTATTTAAGATCATATAGAGGTCCGAGGTCCTGGGGCAAGTGCCGGGTTCTCGTGGGTGGGCGGCCGTCGATGTCCTAAGTGGACAACCGGTCGGCGGGGGATGCGGCGTCTTTGCGGAACGCAGCGCCTGGTTCGCCGACAGCGCAGGATAAGGCCTGACCTGGTGAGGGGGGTAGGTCGGCGCTTCTTGGTGAAACTCTACGCCCCAACTGCCTCAGGCCATGTTACCCAGTGAAGACTCAGCACTCCCGGCAATGAAATGTGTCAAATTTGGTGAAAAATGAAAAACAAACAGTATTGAATCTAAAAAATCACACCACACTATTGAGACCAAAATTTTTAGTTTAATGTGTTATAAAGCTGTGAATCACAACTCAGCATTAAAAAACAATATTTATATTTACTGGACGACAAGATACCGTTCTGCGATTAGCGATCTATCGAAGACAATTATGGTACGGAGCGCACCAAATTGCTGGAAAGAAGTGATGTATTGTAGCAGATCAGAGCCGACTAACGCGGTTAAGCTGTAGCGCTCTGAATTTCTATGTATAACAGATATTGTACGGAGAAGGATGGTTTTTGTTAAGGCTTATTAAAAATGGCTGGAATCGTTGCTGGGAGCTGGAAATATAATAAATTTACTGCCTTGAAGCTGAAGCGGTAACATACGATGATCCCTCTCAGTTATGAATAGGTCACATGAACAACATGTATGGTAACTGCTTCGTTTAACCAACAGGGTTTGGTGGAAATTTAAAGCCTAGTGGCTCTCTGTCGATACCCAGCGCGTAGGCGGAAATTCCAACCAAAGGCGACTACGTAAACCTTCATAAATATGTCATTCAATCCTTTACATTAGACGACATGCCTCTAGTGACGCAAATTACCTTACTCGACAGACCTTTTAGACCCATACGAGAAAAAGAAATACAGGATTGTCGAGTTTAGCCACATTAGAATTTCCTAGCTTACTTGTGTGTCGACTTTAGCCGACTAACTTCCACTTCAAATGATAGATGAAAAAATATCAACTTTAACGTGTTTTATCATATGGCGGTCTTCATTTTTCAATGCGAAGCTTTGCATACACAATATACGGCTGCGCAACACTGGTACATGTATGACCAGATTTGGCAAAGAACAGTTAAAAACCTGTTTTTTGCCATTTTGACCCGAAAGATGAAGTCGGAGCAGTCAGCGTTCAACTAAAGGACGCATCATCGCTTTATTGGATAAAAAGTTTGCCGAAATCCGACCATCCAAAAACGAGTTATGCCTGACACCGACAGACAGAAAAAAGAAATTTTCACGATTTTCCCCCTGTCTTGAGTGGAAAGTTCCATTCGGTTCGCTCGCTCCTTTTCAATGAACAGTTTATAGCATATAAAAAATTTACAACTTATCACATAGCACCGATAGGCAAGTAATTGTGGACGCCGAAGAAATAGATAAGAATTTTGAAACACACCACGTGTAGCTTTTAAACTTTACACGATATATATTATAAAGCCATTGAGAAGCCATAAAGTTTGGCTGTATGAGCTATGCCATATCAAGAAGAGACGTTTGTACACATCACAAAATAATACTTCATAAATCTTCTAGAAAATCATTTAGGGAGCATTGTTTCGTAAAATCCTGAATATTCATAGATAGATATCTGTGGTTGCTCAGCAATGTGTTACGTTGAAACCTTAGTATAGTAAAAAGACATGGTTTCAAGTTTGAAATGGCTTAAATATATATTGATATTTTTAGACGCTTTTTAACAGAGAAGAAAAAAATTAATAATCTCGAGCAAATAATAAAAATTACCTGTATATCTTCAGCTGATTCCAAAACCTTTATATCTTGCAGCGCTACGGTTACTTCCGAAACGGGTTCTGGCGCTGTGGCCTGTTCACCACTGCCATGCTCGCGCTCCATTACGGCCAGTCAATGATTTAAGCACTGATTCTTGTATATTTAGTTAATTTGTTACTGACTAACAAATAATTACTCAGGATATATGTTTTTATCATTTAAATAATCATGTTTTACTAAAACAAAATCGTAAAAATATTGGTATAAAATAAATTGTTATTGTGGTATTAAGTGTCCGCATAAAAAAAGAAAATTTTCTTCTAAGTAGTGAGATTAATGATCAAGATGCTATTGAATATTTTACACTTGATTGTTGGCAGTGCAATCTAAGCTGAAACTGTAGCAAGTATGAAATTATACTCACAAACTAAATAACATTACGCAGTACAAAACTGTACTTAAATGATGAGTGGATAATACTCTACTTTCAGGTAAATATTTTAAACTTTGTTATGGCCAACATGGAAGTGGTAGGAATTAGTGAAGGTTTAAATTTGGTGTATTGGTTTAGAATATAGTATTAATATTGACATCTTTAAAGAATAAATGTATCCTGTCCTATTGTAATTTAATTTGCGTTATTAAAAATAGCCATTAATGTTTAGCGTTCTATTTTTTGAAATATACTTTTGTGTCGCAGGGTGCTTACAAATTGCGAGCTTAATTTAAAATAATTCAAAATAATAATTAAAATTAATTATTCAGTAATTAAAAGCTATTCATAATCTATAAATATATAGGTAAACATAAGGGAATAGGAATGTTACAAATGTGAGTAGACCCGCATATATATCACCTGTCAGATGCGCACTTCAATTTTTCGATAATTAACAAAAATTGAAGAAAATTATTTTCCACAAATTAGATCATAGCAAAACCTGTGGGAAACAGGCAAGAATTGGGGAAAATTTTAGCAAAATTAAAGAAAATGGCGAGTTTCTAGAAATTTCAAGAGTTTAATCGTGCTCCGAACTATCCCATTCCCCTATCTGGGATCTAGCCGGCCAGACCATAAATCTTGAAGGTGGGAGTAGTTTCTGTCGAAATATGTTACTGATTACTATGTGACGGTCACCTTTGCCTACAGCTTGGAACATCGTTTGGTTGTTTCGGTCTTTGAGATCAGCAATTAGAGGAGCCATACCTACTTTTTTGCCAAATTAATGTTTGGTATTAACCATCCACCATATTCTAAATAATTTGTCAAAAATTATGAAATATTAATATAATGGCTTTAGTTGATAGGCATACATGCCCATTGGGGGTTAGCTGGATACCTATCTGATGTCCGTACTACCTTCCCCTCCTCCCGAGGCCGCGGACATGCTCTTACGGTCCACCACCCCCCTCCCCGGAGGCGCCGAACAAATAGATTCTTATTGCAGCGCAGAAGGCGCCGTACTTTCTCCCATCCCCACTCTCAGCCGATTAACCGGATCCCTCCCATAGGAGGTGGAAGGTCTCCTCCTCCAGAAGCGTAGCTACCCTCTCCCGCGGGGCCTCGGACCTTGAGCATGTATGTTTAGAGGTGTATTAAACGTGGAACATAATCGATATTCACATTAAAGCAGAAGGGTATAAAATTTGCTTGCAAAAATTAAAATTTCGTATAATATATAACCATTATATCCCAAAATTTTAAATAATCCCTTTTTTGCAGAGGCGAAACATAGATAAAATAGTTTCGTATCTGTCATGTTGGATTGAAACGTTTGTTGATCCTAGGCTATATTGTTTATTTTTGCATTTATTTTGCTACAATGTTACCGGCAGCAGCGGAATCGAAAATTCGGATAGCTTTTTTATAAAACAACAGAAGCAAGAGGCACAGTTGCTTCTTATATAAGTAACCTGTGTTGGCTTGTTGTGAAATGATTTCGCTAAGCACAGTCAACTTGCTAATTACCTCTTGCATTTGACTTAAGGCGTGTTCACACGCTCAAACTTTTTGCTCAAATTTTGATCAAAATTTGAGCTCAAATTTTGATCAAAATTTGAAAGCATCTTTGTTCCACTTTTAGTAAGTTTGAATTTGTGGACACTATTCAAACTTTTCAATAATATTCCTGCAGCCAATCATCGACGAGATGTATTACCTCAAAAAGTTTGAGCTCAAATTTTGATCTCCAATTTTTAAACATCGGCAATTTATGTTTAAAAATCACCGTCAAATTTTGATCGAAATTTGATCAAAGTTTGAGCTCAAATTTTGAGCTCAAAGTTTGAACAAAAAGTTTGAACGTGTGATTGCACCCTTACATAACCGATGGTAGTAGAACAATTTGAAAATTCTGAAACTGAAACTGTTTAAAACACTTTTAATTTTTGCTAGTGTACTAAACTAAAAATATATCCAAGTTTTTTACACTCATCGGATGCTAACCGTCTTTCTTACACAATTAAAGCTTTGCATGAATTTCGAGGTACATTTTTACACAAAATTCTTTATCAGAGTGGCTTCACAAATTTTTAAATATTTAAATTTGTGACACTTTTAACGTATTTATTATCGTAGTGACATTGCTTTATAGAGTAATAATAATGCCAGCTAACAAAACAATTATTTCGTTCCACAGCCCGTGGTAGAGTGTTGAGCAAAAGCCACTTAATTTTGCAAGTTTCCTTGAAATATAAACCCAAAGTTCTACTCCACTGGTACGTCAGCAAAACTCGTCATATTCATACCATTTCAAATGGATCACACACTGTTTTTGATTTTGCTCGAATAGATTTATAACACAGTTATGGTTTTTATTTCCGGTAGCATCGCGAAATTAGGCTATTATTAAGAGTTAGCGTTGAACTTATTCTTTAATAAAATTCAGAAAATTTGCTTTTAGTGAAAATTAATTTGATGTCCCTAAACCTTTTGAACTAAAATATAGGCATTAACGTTTAACTGAAATATTGCACAATTATTTATGGAGAAAAACCTGAGAAAATGTGAACACAATTTAGATCACAAAATATAACTCAATATCTAATTGACATTCACTTTACTCTTTTGTGTACGCATCACTCCTGGATTCTGTATTAAAGGTAGCATTGTTAATATGCATTTGACATCCTTTGCGTATTTTATTTTAGGTCAAGTCAGAAATATCGGTCCTTTATCGTATCATGAATTTATGGTAGCGTTACGAACGATAATTAATGAAGAAAGATACAACCGAAGTGCTGCGTACATACGTCGACTTATCCTTCACCAATATATCCATCAAGTGGGAAGCAAACGGGATGAACACCTGTTGCACCGACAGTATACTCAGGTTAGATGAATAACTAACTAGCTCAGGACTGACCTATTATAAAGAATTCACCACAGGATGATGTTGGCCAATTGCCTTGTCTCTAAATAGACTAGTTCAATTCGAATACTCTTTGCTAATACCAACTTCACCGACAGTAATACACAGGTTAGAGGAATAACTAAGTAGGTTAGTACTGACCGTATTATAAAGAATTCACCACAGGACGATGTTGGCCAATTGCCTTGTCTCTAAATAGACTAGTTCAATTCGAATACTCTTTGTCGTACTAAGTTCAGTTACATATTGCTGTAACTTTTAATTTGCAGCTTAGTGCAATCGAATGAATTTTGAATAAATTTTGCAAAATCGATGAAATTATTTTTTTCCAATTTTTTGGCATCGAAACCGCCACTGTATTAGCAGCTATAAACGCTTGACGGCTTTCGAGACATCTAACTGTTATGTTTTCCCATGTATTGTATCCACCGTAAATCGCTCTCACAAATGCTGTATACAAACAGTTAGTCGCTCTTATTCTTAACGTTAAGATCGTCAAACTACAAATTTTCAGCAGCACTTTGTGAAGCTGTTAACACTGAAGCAATAGCTGTACCGTTGCGGCAAGGTAACGCTTCATGCCAAAAGTTTGCCAGCGATTGCGGTTTCTAGCATTACCGAGAATAGCAAACGGCATAATTAGGCGAGTGAAAGCTTAGCTTTTATTTATAGATTCTTCATTTTTGTGATTCATTTGTAGAATCATAGCAACCTTCTATAGATTACTATTAGATTTGGCTGACCCATACATAACGTTGTGTTCCTCAATGGAAAAACCTTGCGGCATCTTCGTTCGTATTCTAGTCGAGTTCATTCAGCGTATATCCCACGGCTATGTAACATCGTCGGATTGTAGTATACTTCGATATGCAACAGCCGGCTTATTGACCAATTTATTGAGTGGCACCTGTTTTCCATGATTACCGGTTGTAGTCGAATCATGGGGGATTTTAGTCGATTCAAATGCTGTTGATATAAGTTTTCGTTTCGTCGCCCTAAATCCGAGGTTGACGAAAAAAATCCTGCCAGTCAACGTGTTCATCGTTTTCGCAAAAAAAACGAATAATGAACGTTTATGCAAAACTGCAAAAAAAGGAACATGACGTGGGGTATAGGTAACGGTATCTGTGTTGTCGCCCGCCAAAGAGACACATGCATAGACGATATTATACACCGTGTTGGCTGCATGTGCATCTGTAGCATACCAAAAAGGCGTTTAGGGCGTGTATACGCCCTGTTTGCAGCTGAATATGTTTAAAATTACGAATATACGCCCACAATCAAAACAAATTACCATTGTGAAATGTATGAATTGGTCTTGGTTACGCCCTTCAGACCACTGTTACTAGTTGTAAAATTTTGCGGAGATGACGATTGTGGTAATATCACATTGTCACAAAACATACCTTATACGCCTTTCTGTCAGCCTACATTTGCATACGCTTTGTATATTTTCATACAGGTGTAGGCATTCATATATATTTATTAGTACTAAGCGTATAAATCTGTAAAATAATTGAGGTAGGCAATGCGGCGAACAATGTCCTCGCCACCGAATACCGTATGTAATGAAGTTTTTGTGGGAATAACGGTGGAGCTTCAAGAGACGCTCAAACTTGTGGTGTATGGCAACTGCTAGAGTAATCGATATCAGAAGATAGCGCTATCAATCATCGGCTGCTGGTAATAATTTCTGTAAAACGGCCTGCTACATGTTGATCTATTTGTATATGCGATACATACATTTAGCATTTTCTTTACCCTTTCATGGGTGATATAAGAAAAATTTATATGTATATTTATGTGTCATTCGTTGTGAGAACGATAATATTCAAGTGTTCCAGCGATTGCTCGTTTTTCGCACTGTTTCAAACGCAGATAGCTGCGTATACGCGGAAGTAAGCAATTTGTTGTATGACTTAATCCTTTAACGCATAGTGTCGCACGTTTGTAACAGTGTGATTTGCGAAGCGCTAATAGAGTTTATTTATCATGGGACTCGTGTTTGCACGTGCGCTGTTCGTTCGCTTTGTGAGGTTCTTTAAGGAACACAGCAACAGCTCCAGGATAGCGCTAACGCTAATGAGCAAGGCTCCACCAAAACGATCCAGGTTCAATCCGCCGCCGCGGCAAAATTTTCTTCAACACTGTACGAAATTTACTATAATTCAATCGAGAAAGAGATAAATCTTACTTTGAACCTGCATTAGTAAGCGGCCCAGGGTTATACAGTTGCATAATTGATATTTTGATCATTGTTAAAATTTGTAAAACCCGTATCTCAAATTATATAGAAATTAGCTATTTCTACGCGAACCTATGGCCGCTGGGCAGATATATACCACCATTGCTATTAAGCTACTTTAGTTTGTCGTTGTGTCTATATTGCAATCTAAATAGCAAAGCTTTTATTAATCAATGTAAATTCAGGCATGTATCTATTTTGGTTGCGCTAGGTTTGATGTAATCAGTGTTGGAATTCAGATACGACTTTATCATACAAGAGCAATTAAGCATGTCTTTAGAGTGTAAAAGTTTTTTTTGCACAGTGATAAAATGCAATTTGGCAATTAGGGGACTTGCAATACAAGCAGATGACTAGCCGTAGTATATGCCACGGTTGAAGATGTTTATGCGTACGGCCGCAGAATGTCTATCAACGAATGTAATTGACCTCTTCTTTATCAGAAAATATTTTCTACAAGTGTTGGGTTAATTACATATTTAATTTTCGCTAAGCCTGGTACCATAATTCATGCGTATGTAAATATTTTGTGAATGTGAAGTCGGAATAAGCATGTTGAAAACTTTTGACCTTGTATGTAATATCGATGCAATGTTAGCCAAGGCGTTTCGAATCCGCTATTGTGGGACATTAGTGTGTAGGCACCGTGAAAATATCACTATTGAGTTAACGCCAAAATATGACAGCATGTCTTCACATAGAAACCTAAGTTCGAAGTATCAAATTTCAAAGCTAATTCTTTAGTCCTTAAACAGCATATTTTAAAGTCAAACTATCTTCAAGTTTGAATGTAATAATTAGCTTCTTTTCAGACTTTGTGCTCAAGGTCTGTTGATACTTATATTTATTTTCAAAAAATCAAACTGATATATTATATTAAAAATCAAACATTTGTTATTTCAAGAAATTCTGCTTTGGTGTGTACCAAACGAAACAATCTTTATGGATTCATTCATTGTTGTTCATGTTAAATATGCCGTTTGTGCACTTGTGATAGAATGGTGGTTGTTTTCACGATTGATTTTCGGTACTGTCTGTAGTTATGTGTTGAGCTTATTCTTTTCTTGCTGATATATTCTTCAGTACGTATATTTTCAAATCAGTAACTTGATTAGGTAGTTCCAATATAGTTTAGCTTAGATTAGTTATACAAATTCTAGGCATAAAATTCACTCTTGATAGGCTTTGCCGTTTGCCGTGTATCATCACTAGGATTATGTGCAGGACTGTGCCGCTTGCTGTGCGTTCATGAATGTAGCAATTGGCTTACGTTTTGCACAAAACCTTCAAAATCTACATCGAGGTCATTTATTAGTATTTTTGAAGAATTAAGGTACAATAAACTTGTTTAACAGTTATAGTATTGCATTATGGCTAACTACAGTGAATAACTAGTCTTGTATAGATTTCAAAGCGAGCGTCAATGTGGTATGTTCGTTGTAGTCAAGTTTCTCAATCTGTCGCCTAAACCCACTAATGAGCCCTGTCCGTTAGCCAATGTTTGTCACCGAAAGAAGTCTGGAAAAACCTATTCTTAATTTAGCTGCTCAAGCAGTGAATTTTATACAATCTCAAGTAGTGTATATAAAGTACAAATATTGATCGATTTTGTATAAATCGTATCCAGCCTAACCGAATGTAAGAGGCTTGTAAGTCTCGTTTTTGTCGACTGGACTACACGTTGCCTAGATGTCGTAGATTTAATTAGCCCACAGACACTATCAAGGTCAGTCTTTTACGTTGACACTGTTTGAAACGCTTGTGCCTGACAAGGAATGTACAGATACGACATTTTATATATTATAAACTAATTCGGCAATATACAAAATTGAATGTATCGAGTTTTCTCTTGTTTATTATGTATATTGAAATGTATATTTTAATTTGTTGTGTTATGGGGAAATTTGTACTATTTCAAGCTTATTATCTACGGTATGTCTTTTAATTCATGAATAAAATTGCAAAACTATATTTGATTTTGTTACTAAATATCTCAAGGGATTGAGCGAAAAGATGTTTATATATTTATGACCACTCAGAATATTGAAACTTGTACCGCAATATAAGTTGGAGCACTTTTGTTGTGAAGTTTTCAGGCAAAATGGTCTGAGAGCGGTACAGTTTACACCAGGCGCTTAAACAGGAGGGGACGGTATTATGGATAGTTGAGAATTATTTTCTTTGGAACAGCTTTCCATTTGATACAATAAGATTTGAACTGAACATTTAATGTATGTAGTATAGTGATAATCTGTTTATAGCGAGCATTTCGGTATTGTTATTTTATTGCAAACTGGAAGTAACATCAACGGAGTCGTGTTACTTGATTAGATAATGTAGAGGTACTATTTGATATTCACGGAAGCTCAACAAACTATTCGGAAACGGCGCCCATCCCCTCCGTTGACTTGGATGTTTCATCGACGAGATCTTCGGTTGTTTTCTACTCCTTTTCCGAAAGCCCTGATGGTTTGCAGCACAGCCGAGGCTTGCGCCGACGTGGAGGCCAACGAACACGCAATACGCGGTGAGCTAACGGTCACTTCGTCATCACCTTGGCTACCGAACAAGATGTCGGAATGCGTCCATCACAAAATGAATTCGGAATGTCAGGACATAAAGAATGGAATTTTCCTCTACCCTTCTCAGTTGGCACTTCGCTTCTTAATGTTGTTAACATCTCTGTACAGGAGTGCAAAGAGAAGTGCAACATGACAGCAGTGTCAGAGAATTTCTGCTGGAAAATTGGTGCCATAATAGTGCTGGCGCAAGAGCAATACCCAGTGCTACAAAAGGACTGGTGCCACAACTTATAGAACTGTACACAGTCGAAGACAATCTTAATAATACATATCACGTTAGCTAATTTTAAATAGGGAAAAATCCTTTTGTGTTCGCGTATCAGCAATCTATACGTCTTTAAGTTGGCTTTATCTGGAATTTTAAAACTTATTGATATTAGCAGCTGGGGCAGAATTGTAACCAGTAATTTCAATATAAACATATTCGTCTTTGTCTAGTAAAGCAATACATTCACACCTAAAAACCTCATGCTATTGAGAAGCTTTCGCCGAAATTTCGATTTATAACAGAATGGGTTTGTCTCATTGTTCATTGGCACACTTAATGGGTTGTAAGACTTCTAACCATAAGGTCGGGTGTTAAACGCGGGTCGTGATCACTTATTTTTCCATCACTCTAGGACTGACAAATTGAGGAACGTACGTCCGAAAATTACCGATTACGGAATATCACATGTGGCTTCATTTAGCACTAAATCTACTACGCCCGAAAAGTTGGCTTCGTCCCGCTGTATACTGGGGAGTTTTTATTTTTGTTGATGTTATCACAAATTGTCCAGTGTTTTAATGCGTACGTGTGCGATTCAAGGAATGAAGGAAAGCGTAAAATATAAACATAAAACGGAATAAACCATTTGTTGTTGAATTAAAAATTAGTAGTTAGTGTTTGATTGACAAATTGTATTAGGAAAAATAGTCATGACTATACTGATTAAGCGTAAATTAGCGCGATTTTGCAGGTCTCATGTTTATTTTTAATATAAAACTAGCAGCAATTTTATAATAACATAAAAAACACAAACTTTTTCTCGCCATGTCGCCAGCGGCACAATACGCATTTCGGGAAATGCTAGCATTTGAAATAAATGATCTACAGAAATATATACAACAGTGGTGCGAACGCCTTGTCAAATACGTTGAATCCAGCGATTATCGTAGTGATACACCACGTTGCAGACTTGAAGCATCGTTACAGAATTGTAGAGCTTTCGGCAACGAATACGAACACGAATTAGCTGCCAGGAAAGCTATTGAAAGAGTTGAGTTCGAACTCCCATTGTCGAGTGATAGTAATGATTTGATGCCAGCCGATTCAGCAAACGACCCGCGTCGAAACGGTGATTTTAGCGGTGTATTTAACGAAAGTTCGTCTGCAACAACCAACAATACTAATCATTCAGGCTACATGTATTTAGGTGGGAGTCTGAGTGAAATTAAGCACGAAATTATGGATGATGATTGTGACGGTGTTTTTTCGTCAGCTAATAATGTACAATGTGATAGCAACATAACAACGCATTCCAATAAACAAACGACGATAGGGAATAATAATGTGAGTGATGATAATGAAAACCTTGTATCCGTATGGTCGTCGCTGCAGAGTAATATTTTTAGCATTCCATCTCTTGAGTCTAACAACATAGACAGCGCAAGTGGTAGATATTTTCGATATAGTGCACTGCGGCAACAGGGTGTTGAACCTGTGCTAAATCAATACGACGTCGACCACTCCGTTCTCTCACCGCAACCATCCTATTGCCTCTCGGCGTCAACAAACTATACAACAGCTCTTCATTGTAATTCTCTTGACTCGCAATGTTTAACTTCGTATTCAGGTTCAGATACACGTCGTGAATTAACTACAGATAGCGGTATTGTCGCAGAAATTGATAATTCAGTTGTTGAATCGCCAATAAGTAATTATAGTACCAGCAGTAATCATGACCAAAGCGTGTATTTTAGCGCCGGGCGACGGAAGTCACTGCATATTGACAAGCCGACCACTGGAAATGACTGTATTAATAGTTTCGATTCGAATAATGTATGGACAACGCCACTTTGCAACCGAATTCGTTCATATATTGAAACGGCACGGAATAAAAATAACTGCGGTAAGAGTGAAGATAAAGGCGAATATAGTCAACCGGTTCAGTCCGCACTACATAACAATGAACTGCTATTCAAATGTGATAAGGTAAAGTTGTTAAACGCTCTGAATAGATAGATAGCATCTATTCAACCAGCAGTCGTTCGTGCACATTTAAAATGTTACTTTAATTCTTGCTGTGTTAATATAGTTCATGGGTTATACTGCCTAAGTAGTTGGCGCTAACTCTGTATTTAAGGCCGTGTTGGCGTAGACATGTTTTCACATGATGTGTCGTTTCAAACTTAACAAAATGTCACTTTTTAGGAAACAACACGCTCTGGTTAGTATTAACAATAGTGATACCTGCTCTGGCCAATAGTAACAAGAGATGATACTTCTCTGAAGAGTATGACACTCTTTAGCTTTAGTATATCCAGTCTGATACTGTGTCGCCGTGCGTTTCGCGCTGTTCCCTCCTGTATTTCATGGGGGCGGACAAATGACCCCATATTTTGTGGGAGAAAATTGGTGTCTCTGTATTTCGTGGAGGGAATATCCATTTGATTTCATTGACGGGGAACACCGTCCCCCTGAAAATCGAAGTGGGGACAGATTATCTGCACCACCAAATACAAGGCGGACAGCGCGAAAAGCACCGAGACATAGTTGTAGACTGGTTTGCTTAAGCTGAAGAGTGTCATACCCTTCAGAGAAGTATCATCCACTCTTGGTATTAAGTTTAATTCAATTTAATCCCAGATACGGCCATCTTAGTGACGTCTGCAAATTACGTAGAGGACACTTTCCGCAGAGTTGCGAGTATGACTTAAAGTTCGGAATTGGTTTCACAATTTATATCCGCGTTAGAACTTCTAAAATGTATTCTTTAGGGCCGCGTGCCGTAGACTGTGCCGTGGTGTAGTAACGTTGTAGTATGGCTAAAGTTTTTGTGCGACGTATTTGAAACGGAGCGAGCGGAGCTTCCTTCACTATCTTTTGTATGTCTGTCGTTCATAGAGGATCATTGGATTGATGGATTTTAATAAATCTTTTTATTCGACGCAGCTTTATGCTGACGTTTGCTCGAATTTTGACAAAATCTACGCGAAGTGGACACATTTTCAGATTGGCTTGGGATATCATTTTGAGTTATACCTCTTGCCAGAGTCATTGGCTTGGCAGAATACTCCAATTGAGAGCTGCAGCTTTACTGCTTTACAATTTTTTGTTGGAGGAGCTTTCTTCCAGTTGTGAGTCAATGTTTCAAAAATATACTAAAAGTGGTGATTATATTGTTATCCTGTATGTATGGCATGACGACGGACCGACCGCGTTGTTTAATCAGCTAAACAAGTTCGATCCGTTATTTTAAACCTGCATTGGGTATTCAAGATGGTGCAGGAGGCTAACTTTTGGCAGTGAAAAATCTCAAATTTCAGTATTTTTAAGTTTAATTTATTGAAACGGAGCGAGCAGAGTTTCCACTGAGAGCGCTAGGGGGCAAAATCTTGAAAATTTCTTTTTGTCTGTTTCCGTTACGCGTAACTCGTCTTGGGGTGGATGAATTTCGATAAATTTTTGTCAATAGAAAAGTGATGAGGATGTGCTCTTTAGTTTAACGTGAATAGCTCCGACCACATTTTCGGGGACAAAATAGCAAAAATCAGGTTTTAAAGATTCTTTGCCAAATTTGGCCATGCGGGTACCAGTCTTTCGTAGCCCATATATATGTCGTGACGACACAGGCTTCATATCGAAAAACCGAGACCACCAACAGAATGAGCTTATCTAGATCTACAACCACAACTTTTTTGTGGGAACAGTCTCTGGGCCGCAGTAGGTCCGCATGTGGCCCCTCGACCCCTTGCCAGAAATGGAAATTTTTCAAGTTTCGGCATGTTGCGGGTTTTTACCTTGCACCGATTTTTTATTAAGTTATCAAGCACGCTGAATTATATAGTTTGCTACTTCGAGTCCAACTTGAATAACATTACAGCTTATAATGGGTTTTCAAAGATTTTATAGTCGACGAACCCGATTTTCAAAATGTAGGAGTTTTCATTTGTTTGGTTATTTATTGCTTGCAGGGCATCAAGTATGGTCTATATAGGTTTTCGGTACGCTAAATACGATGGTTTAGGTATCTAGAGTCCAGCACGAATATTTCATACTTTCTCAGGCGTTTTCAATGTATTTAGGGTCAATGAACCCAATTGCCAAAACACTGTCTGTCTTTCAGTAGTCTGATTACGTACTGCGTGCAAGGCATCAAGAATGGCCTATACTTAGGTTCGTAGCCATGCTGAATACGATTATTCGGTTATCAAGAAACTAGCACGAATACTTCGTGCGATTTCAGTATTTGTTGGGTTTAGGGTCGATTTTTCAATGGGTTCAGGGTTACAGAGTTTTAGTGTAGTACGTATATACATCAAACACAAAGCCTGTTACAAGTGATTACACAAAATCGACACTTTATGAAACCGCGCTTGCTCCGTTTCATCCTCGCATTCGAGTTTCTAGTACGTAGTGAGAGATGATAAAGCGGGCCTATAGATTTTCTGGTGTTCGTAAGGGTGAAATCAATATTTAATTTGAGTGGCATGTATCCAATACGGGAAGTGCTATTTGCCTGTTGCGTGAAAAATGGCGATTGAAATTTAATTTCAGATGAAAGTTGTGGTTTGTAATTTCGAACGTTTGTGTCTTTTTGGTAGCTGATTTAAGAAATAAAAGGGCCCAACGTTTTACTACGTGCTGAAGATGGCCGTAATGTTGCTTTCAATATATTGGTTATGTATATTATAATGTCTTGTTGATACTTTGAAAGGTGCTCAGACAGCTGAGTTTGGAGCGTTGAAACGGTTAATAAGCTCACAGTTGCCACGCTCGCTACATTCCCCTCGCTTGTAGAGGTGGCTAATTGATTTCACTTGTTTGCGTTGGTTTGTAAATAATGTCAAAAATTAGAATTCTGTTTGAACCATCTACTGTTCTAAGGTTATTATCAAGAGTTCAGGCAAATCATAGCTGAAAATTGATGGAAGCATCGCGTAGTTCAGTCTAGTGTTTCGAGATTTTTCGGACATCTGTCACGTTACTCGCGTGTATAACTGTTTCCCGCAGTAATTGAGCACGCTCAGACTATGGATGATAGGGTATGGTGTCGTTGTAATAGATGTCAGTTATTTGCTCTCGCATAATGGCTTTGGTATATAGAGTTGTACCGTTGCGAACGTTCGTACATAACTACAAAAGATTGTTAGTTAATCGTCAGGTGATATTTTTTCACTTATACTGATGTTTCACGTAGCGAACTTTAGATTAAGGCGCTAATCCTACATTCAAACTAATTTGCACTTCACACCTTTCTTGCCACAAATTTTTAAAAATTATGGTTCGTTGATAACAGTTTTTATGGAAGCTTTGAGACAGTTTTGAAGTATATAGTTCGAATAATAATTTTTATTGTTGCATTGTATTTCATCGGTTGTGTGGGCGGCACTTTGAATATATTAGTAGATAAAGAGTTTGAGATTCAGAAAATGTATAATTGTTATAGGATGACGGAGGTCACGGGAAATTTGGAATGTTTTCAAACATGGCAACACGTCAACGGTGGAATAAATTGGATCCCGACCGCAAGCACGTTTGCACGACTTGCTTGCGAAGGTTTACTCGTAAGGCCCATTTGTTGCGGCATCGCCGTTCTTCATTGGCATGTGCTAAATTTGAGCAGAAACACTCTCGTCAAAACGGTTCGCGAACTATTCCCACGGTGAGTAGTATTTCGACAAGCGAGTGGTACTATTTGAGTTTATCACATATTCTCATGAAATATAACATTTCCATTATAACAGATGTGGTATACTTTACACATAATTGTATGTATACATATCTCAAATTATTTCCCGATGTTCAATTGTATTTTCGGGTGGCTCTGTTCTCCGTTAACTAGGGAGGATCGTAGAATGCAATTTGTTATTTATTGGGGAGCTATTTTTCCTACACTTGTCGCCGTTTCTTTACACTTAGAATCGTGAGACTTCGGTTATATATAGGTATATAAAGTTTCGGATTTTATAGCAAAACCTCGATTTCGTGTCCTGTATATTCTTAAAACCCACTTTCGGTTGACCTCTGATTCTGAGAACGATTGTTTTATATATGCCGTTGGGTCTTAACTTGTGGAACACCTGTGTCTTAATGCATAGCTTACTAACTTTTATAGCTAGTAAAATAAATTTATAGCAACACTTTGTTAAGGATATGGGTATTCAGATTTTAATTTTTTTTGCGTGTAAAACGTACAAGCGCGAACACTGATCTCGCCTTACTTTTTGTCAATATGGGAAATTTGTGCCGTGTTTGTGAGCCGTTTCAGTTTTCTGACGGTGAGGCAGATCTTCAAATAATGAAAACATGTATATAATATATGGGATATGTTTGTTACTGACTTGTTGTATTTTTATTCAGGTTGCTGAGGTACGCTCTGAAGCTAGCTTGACAGCATCGAAACAACACAATGGTAGCAGTGAATCACAATTTAAAGATAAACGTCGCTCTGAACATTGGAGCGTTGCTTCCACATCTTATAGTCACAGTCATTATAATAATTCGTCTCCAGAGCCGGGATTCGATGTCGGATCGGTTGCGTATAACAATGAAAACATTGGATTCTGTGCAACAATTACTAATAAAGATACCGATGAAACAACAAAGCAGCAAGACTTGCAATTGCACCTATCAGATTCTGCATCAAATTCGACACCGCTCAGCGGTAGTAAACGTGGTGCCAGCGGCAGTAGTAGCTCTAAAATTTCTTGTTTACGGTGTGGTAGAATAGTGTCGAGTAATCAGGCACTAAATAATCATATCAATGCAATCCATTTGAATCTCCGACCGTATAAATGTACTAAGTGTCAAGCCGCGTTCGTTACATGGCATCGTCTTCGTACTCACTGCAGTTCGTGTGTGCATAAAAAATGACGGCAATATTCCACGGAAAATTTTGTTTGCTGCGATTGCATTTTTTATGTAACTTGCGTTTTGTCTAATCGCCAAAGTGGCGAAATATGTAAATGTTGAAAGTATATGCATATATTATGCAAGTGTTGAATATGTAATTTGTGATCGCTTATTCCATAGTTAGGGTCTCAGAGCCCTATTTCAAAACAAATTTTGGCATTACCCTGCAGCGAGCACAGCTATATAGAGGTTGAATTGCTCCTCAAAATTAGTGTTGGGCACCGGCCGGAAAGGTTGGCGTCTTGTCATTAGGCCGCCAGTTTTCGTCCGGGTATTCTGTAGTGTATTAGTATAACGACGCTGACGCATTATGTATTAGAAGCAGTTAAAACGCGGTTTGTCAGATAGGAATCTGAACAGGCTTGGGCGCTTCTATTTGCAAGCATTATATAACATATGAAAATATCGTCCATAGTGGATATAAACCTTCAGTACAGAATTTAGGGGGTGCGAATTTGCAACTGCTGGATCCTTCAGATAAAAGATGTGTACGCCTCATGGTCTGTTGAGCACATGTGGTTAATAGATTCCGACATTTTAATTTTAAATGGCTGTTTTGTGTAGACTGAGCAATTCTAACTGTTTTCATCTTGTATCTGGTGAAATTTCGCTTAACGGTACGGTCGAGTTTCCTAGATAAAACTTATAACAAACTTATCGGAAGGAAATATCTAATTGTTTTATTTTCTTGTGGTCTGTCTTCAAGCTTAGCCCTTTCTGGACCACATTATATTTTGCTTGTGATGAAAATTTTTATACACGATTTTACCTTTTATTTTAGTCAATTACGCCAAAATATATGCTGAATACGACGAAAAATAATTTTGGTGATTACTTAGCTAATGCGTCACAAGTGTGACTTATGGGCCACAAGAGTTCAATTGCTACAAAATACAGTGAAACGTATTTTCACCTAAAACGCAGAATTTCAATGAAATCTATCCATGCATTCCGCACAGTCATGAACCGGTTGTCCAATAGCTTCGGTGCAGCGCGCACACACCATACGCGTTCGCTTCTCACAACTGTCAGCCTTGCACCAGCCAGGCCATTTAGTGTCGTCAGCTTTTCTGGAATAATGTTTTCCTCCGTCACGACGCAGCTCTATTGGAATTTTAACGAGAGCGCGGCGTTTAGCTTTAGGTGCAATGGCGTTTCTGTTACCGGACGGCCTGCCAGCTTTTTTTGAACCACCGCCAGCTCCTTGAAATATTAGGCTGGCGGCGACCTTTCCACGAAATTCCAACAAATCACTTTGTTTTTCGGCAGGATAATGGTGCTGGTACGCGCGCCATGCGTTTATAATAGCAACATTAAAGAAGTGCCAAAAAATTCTCATGTAATATTTGGAACACTTAAAGTCATGTCTGTAAGCAGCAACCATTTGATCAAGCAAATCAACGCCGCCCATATGAGCATTATATTCTTTGACGGCGAACGGTCGAGGCACTGCAACTTTCTCTTTTTTACTGCGGTCATACCGCAGGCAAGAACCAACGGGCTCGACGCCAGCGAAATTAGATGCCAAATGAACAGATTTGCTGTCAAACCAGCGAACGCACGTAATGTTGTCGTTTGAGGTTGCGACGGAATGTGACCCGCGTCCACTCCGCTTGAGTTCTTTTTCGTTGATGAGCTTGTCTTCCACCTTTTTCATACGATTCAGACGACACGTTCCAAGCCCCCAGATTTGCATTTCAGTAAGTTTAGCCAATAAATTATAGCTATTGAAAAAGTTATCGAAATACACACGACAGTTCATGCCTTTGACAGATTCTGAAAGTCTTACAATAACTCCACCTCCAATACCTAGTTCTTCAGTTGCCTTATCCTGACGCTGACCAGTGGCGCCTTCATAAAATTCAAAGTCGTTCATATAACCGTTCATGGAACAACGGACCCAAACCTTAAAATGCCACTTGCTGGGTTTTTGAGGGTTGTATTGCTTCAATATAGATCGTCCTTTAAACGGAATAACCATTTCGTCAATAGCGTACTCACGTTCAAAACCAGTATTATCAATAAAAACTTCTTTCAAACGCGCCAACACCGGCCAGACTCGTCCAATCCGACTGTTGGTAACCTCGCCATCAACAGTGTTAGCGAAATGCAAATAGCGTCGTATATCCAAACTCTCGGCGACTCATTGCGTTCGAAATAAGGTGTTGCCTCAAACCCGGATTTTCGGACCAATAAGCTTTTACACGCTTATATCTAATAGTAGTCATGACATTGTTAATACCCAGAAATACCCGAAGCCGTGGTAGCGTTAAGACGTAGTCGGGATAATCTTTGACTTGCTGCGCGTAACGGTTTGTTTCGATACAAATCATCTCGAGCAGATCGTCGGGGAAAAATTCTTGAAAATACTCGTAAGGTGTGGTGCCTTTGATGAAATAGTCTCGCTCGTTCGTGCATTCGGGCGGTACGCCTAAATAAACAAATCAAAACAAAACAAATTAGTATCAATCTATCTGACACATGCCAATCGATGTATACATTACACTATGTTTCAAAAATTAAAAGCATCGATAATGAATCAATAAACTGTTCTCAACACCATCGAATGCGACATATCTATTATATATGACTTTTACACTTCTTCCCTGCCGATCAGCAGACCCCATGGGACATCGGCAATGGACAATGTATGATTTTAGAACAGTTTTATAAGCATACTTAACAAAACATCCATGTTTGTGTTGCAGATGAATTAACATAAAGCTTTTCGCTTAGTACATACGGTTCCCACAAATTTTGTTATGTTGTTGAATCCTCAATAAACCATTTCACTGTGGTATTGAATCAGAAATGTTTCCAACGTTTATCAGAAACACAGCGAATTTTCGCCAAAATCTAAAACACATAAGTCACTTCTATTCCCTTTATATTGGTATTTTAAAAATTTGCATTGAAATGGGCTGGAATATATGCGATAATCTGCACTGTCCAGTAAAGTAAGATGCAGCTGCTTGCGGTTGTCACTTGGCGATATAGCAACACAAATTATGCACTATTCAATTCATAACTAAAAAGATCAACCACGTTATACACAACCAGACATTCTGATTAGAGTATAGGACGATAATCTATATCATATTATAGTTTTATAATATACATGATAAAATATGTCACTTTCTGGAAACACAACGCTGTTGGCTTCACAAAATTTCAGGCCAATGTTAACATTATGGATAAGTCGGGGTGCTGCGGCCCGTGAAATCCCTGCGTCTAAGCTGTTCTCTTTACGAACATCATAACGTCCGGCCCCTAAAACTCACACGGGC